>PNEQ01003872.1:0-28690 GCA_003012365.1 Medauroidea extradentata
TATGCAAATGTGATGCGCACGCGGACAGCGTCTTACCTCTCCAGACGGTGACGACGGACTGCGACGAGAAACATGGCCGCTGATGGCACATGACCTAGCGTGGGGCGTCACTTCCGGCACCACACGTGACCGTTGATCTCCAATGTTCCAGCAACTCGCATTTACAAGGATTATTATGTTAAATGTTAAGAAATGGCACGAAATGAATCGTACATTGTATGAACAGTTTACATGCTAAATCGGACATTGAAATCCCTTAATAAATACGTTGTTACTGAATTAAATGTTCAAAATAGCTTGGCCCAACCTCGGACATTTCCGGGCGGCGGTTTGAATGTTCGTTGTGACCAATTGGATACATAAAACACATAAATAATGACCCTGTGGAGGAAAACATACATGCATACAAAACACTAAATGACAAAACACTAAATCATAAATATGGTCATAGTCGTGAATTTAGGCGACGTTATTGTCTAACGACCCTTGCTGGCCCTAGGCCGGCGTCAACGTGTACGTTTTCAATTTTTTGCTTTTCTTCATGGACTGTGATTAGGATTTTGATTACAGTTTTGAAGTGGAAAGTGCGCATGTCAAAATATATTGTTTCTATATAATTTTGTAGTAGGTAAAAAATAATCATGAGCCATTTACATGCACACTATTTTGAGGTTAGCCCTACATGCTACGCTGAGGCAGTATATTTTTATAGTCATTTACCGTTAATTTTACTTGTTCACATTTTTCACACATAATTTTGCTCACATTTGCGTTGGAAAATTTCACTAAATTATATTTTGTAAGTGGGAGTAAGATAAAATATACTTCATTTTCTCATAAAATACTTCATTTTCTCACAAGAAACATGTAAACGTATGTTGTATCATATTGTTAAGAGACGCCCTACATGTTTTCATTAATTTTAACTGACTTGGTAGTATTTTCTGAAGAAATGAAGTATAATTTGAGTCAGAATATAATATCGCACTATATAAACGTTAACTTAACATATAAAAAAAGATGTGACTATGACTTCTGCCCAGTAAAAAGAAACCAAAATGCCTTGTTAATAATTGTTTACGTTTATAAGTTACTGACGTACATTTTGGGTATCATTTTGCTTATATTGCAGCTTCCTATCAATAGGATTATTCTTCATCAACATGAAACACTGTTAAACGTCTTATTTGCTGCTGGCATAAGTAAACACTGTCAATATTGCCCACTGCGTGTAAAGTTAATGGCGACGTTGCATTCTAGTTTTAGGTAGTTTTATTTACTTGTTTATTTTTATGCAATAATGGAGAATTAATTTATTCAGAATTTTTGGTGTGCTAAGGCAATATGTGTAAGAACACCTGCTTTCGGCTAAGAGTCTCTTCAAAACGTGATTGTGTCCTCTGAGACCTCTTATTGATTCTCGCTTATGTGCATTCAGGGGGGTGGCGGGGGTGGTTTGACCGTAAGGCCGAAATTTGGTCCAATCGGTTTGTACAGACAACTTAGTCCTGCGGACAAATTTTGGGTAACCGTGAGTAGCCGCGTAGAATCAAGGTTAGACTGTTTTACCAAAGTCTTACAACAGCGAATTATGAAAGCAAGTTATATGTGTTTAGTTTACAAGAGTTAGTGGTATGCGTGAAATGTGCCAATTAGAACTGTAGGTGTTAAACGTAAGTCATTATAAAAAAATGTCGACTCAGGTAAGTGGACTCCTTCAAAGTCTCCAAATCTAAAAATACGTACAACAGCAAGTGAAACTCTATTATGAGAAATTCAGCCACAAAATGAACACGTGTCAGCATGGGCACACATCGGTACTACTCATGGTGCCACGGTTTCATTACAAAACTTCAAAAAGTACAAATTTAATGTTCAAAAAATTTAATTCCAGACATAATTTAGATGGACAGTTCTTAAACAAAACTTTAGAAAATAAGGGAGGAAAGCTGTCAATTACAATTCATGATGGTGGCCGCTTCCACATGTCATGGGGGTTTAAGACCCCAGCTAACCAAAGTGCAGGAGCTGACTTACATCCGCCTCGTTGCTGATCTGCCTCCGAACAGTGCAAACAGGAAAGTAGGAACACCTGACCACACACAACCGCTAACTTGGCCTGAGCTCGCCGCATGTGTCGGGTGGAGGGGGTAAAGGAGTTGAAAGGTGAAAGGGAGACCCGCTCATCGCTGCGCACTATGATGATCATGGAGAGTTAATAAAGGTGCCACTGGCGCTATGACACCATTAACATAAGGCACCTTGGTGCACAGTATTTGTACATTTGAAAGGATTGATTACAGTAATACCTGTAAAGCCAATATTTGATGTTTGGTACAAAATTTTTTTGTAAGTTGTACAGTTTATTGTTTTATCATTTAAAAATGAAATCAATAAACTAACTTCTTTAAATTATTGGTGTATTTTTTCTAAGTTGTATGTATTATTATGTACCGAGTTGCAGATTGATGTGATTTCACAGCAATGAGAATAATGTCTATACTGGTATTTATACCGTACTTTTAAAGAAAACCTTATTTAATTATGTTTTAAAACGGTGTGGTGCATAGTTAAAATTAAATAAATTTATCGAAGTCAACTGGCTTTTGGAAGTAAATATAGGAAAAATGAAAAAATTGGGTCCTATGGAACAGTTTATACTAAATTTGTAAGTCAAAGTGACTAATTTCTGATGGACTATTTACAATGGAAATATGCTGTACATTAAATTACACAAAAAAAGACTGTATCAAAGGAATGTGTCATCCTGGCAAAATATTCACTCACATAGTTGACAACAAATGTTGCAAAGGATTGCTGTTTGTAGCTTTTAACCGTACTGATTTCCAAAAATTCCAAAAAATTATTTATGCTTCATAACCTCCTCATTTTGAGTACAGTAGAACCCCAATTTCATGTTTCCTCATGGTAGCCGAGAATGACCTCGTAAAACCGCTGTCTCGTAAAATACAGTACTTATAAAATGGAGGTTAGGCCTCATGGTGCCCAAGAATGACCTCATCTAGAGAATGACCTCATAAAATCGCTGCCTCGTAAAATGGGGGTTAGGCCTCATAGAGCTTGAGAATGATCTCATAAAATCTGGTGCTCCTATAAGGGGTGTTCAGCTGTACTGATTTAATTATGTATTGCAAATATTTACAGATGAGTGAAGACATTTCTTTGAAAGGTTTAAATTTTACTAACAAAATTCTCACTGCCTTTTGAAACCACAATACTTTTGTTTCTAGAGCAACAGTAAAGAATGCTGTATCTTAATGTCCTTGCAGAATTCAGCAGAGTGCTACTGCAAGAGCAACGTGTACGGGCCTGCGTGTGACGTCTGCAACGATGGAACATTCAACTTGCAAGACAAAAATCCTGACGGCTGTACAAAGTGTTTTTGTTTTGGCAAGACCACGAGGTGTACTAGTTCATCTCTTTACAAGGCACAGGTGCGTAACAATGTGTACAGTTACAATGTTGACATCTCATACTGATGCAGGAAACTTTTCTAAACTTTATGGGCTTGGTAAATTTTCCTTTTTAAGGCCTGTTTTTTTTTAAGCAGTTTTTTTTTTGCCACCGTTTAACGTAAACGTAGCTATGTAAATAATAAATACAGACAATAATGCTATGTTTGAATTATTAAAATGTTGCCTAATCATGTTCTCGACGTACATTTTAATTCACCGACATCAGTCACAATCTGTCTTCAGATGTATCCTTCTAACAGTTTATTCTCCTGCGTAAATATTTTATGTGTACAAAGTCACATTGGCTTTAATTTTCTTGTTAAAGTTGGAAATACTTGTCTAGGAAGTTTTTTGTTGGTAATTCTAGGAATCCTTGTTTTATGCAAAGTTGATTACACACTTACAGGCTATTACAATAATAGAGGTTCAACAGTTTAGTCAATGTTTGTATAGGCATTATGACAAGTGTAATATTTTCCAGTTCCAAATGACCATGAAAAATACTGTGTGTCTTTCACTCTCATGAATGTTCTTATTCATTGGTTTTCATTTGCTTGGAATCAAGGCTCAGCATGTCGCCAGTTCGGATTACTTTATATTTCTCTTTTATGAAATTCTGAGAAGAAAATCATGTAATTTGCTATTATAGCATGAATTGTATTAATATTGTCTTACAGTACAAGAATCAAAGTTGAACTTTTAGCGTACTGTATATTTAGGCCGCAATCAGTCCCAGTGCATGCTTCTTCTATCGTAGTTTCCTCTGTATCTAGTTAGTACATTTTAAGATGCAGCATTCCAAAGAAAATGCATATTTGATGATGTTGGAAAGTTAAGAAATGGTATTTGTAGCATGTTTGTTGTTTTAAAAATATTACCAGGAATGAAATTTAATTTTATTGGTAAACACATCTGTAATTTAATTTAATGGTTTCGTAAAAAAATACTTATTTCAAATGTGCTCCTACACTGGAGTGAGGATTGTACTGTCCCTCACGACTCACACAGAAAACCTGATATCATTAATACAAAGATGAAAGGACCTTGATATCTGCAGATAGTAATATCAAGGTTCATATTAAAAAGCATTTTTCATAAACTGTAAAAAAATGCCTGAAATAATTCTACACTGGTTACCACAAAAATGCAAGTGTCCGAATCAAAATAACTTACTTTTACTGGCTGACTGTCTATTGTTTTACATTTAAAGACAATTTTTATTGAGCAAGGAAATTAATATTTAGTTTCTCAGTTCATACCAAGGTAGAAAAAATCATTTTTTGTTATTGAGAACTTTAATATTAAATAAGTTAGTATTGATATTGTTTTACAGTATATGGAGTCGCGGTTGGCGCAGTGGCTAGAGTGTGGTCAGTCCCCAGATTTTCACTTGTAGGAACGATGCTGGAGAATGCCACTGGTTGGCGGGTTTCCTTGGGGATCTCCAGTTCCCCCTGCCCGTCTCATGCCGGTCCCTCTCTGTTGTACGCCCTCATTCCATGTCATCTTAGGGGCTTTCATATGCCTACAGGTGCCCAATAATAAAGTCTGCAGTATGGATTGTTATACTCTAGCCCTAGATAAGCTCCTCATGTAATATTTACAGCTGGTAGCAGCAGTAGTGGCTCACACACGGATGGCATTGTGAATGTTCTCCCTTGATGGTGTTGCTGTTGCTAGGTTAAAGAAGCTGAGGGATGGACGTTACTAGCAGTGGAAGTCGACACGGTGGTGGCAGTGGAGGAACTAGCGTCATCCCCCAGCACAGTCCGATCAAGGATAGAAGTTGACCCGACCTCGGACGACACACTTGGCTTAGAGATAGGGGCTGATCTGACCTCGGGCGACACTCTTCACAAGGTCGTCTACTTCTCCGCTCCATTCCCCTACCTCGGCAACAAGCTTACATCGTACGGAGGCCATCTCAACTACTCCATTTACTACACCGCAGGAGTGTACGGTGCGTGTTTCTTTAACTCTTTGGTATCTACTCATTCAGACTGTGTTGCAGTCTCATTTTAGTCTGCACAGTTTCCTTCACTGTCTTTGTACTGATATGGATTTGACTTCTATTTGCATGAGCATGTACAGAGTTAATGATTTAGGGTAGCAAAACCCTTTCAAGAGGGCACATTCTGGCGCAAAGGGCACTGTAAGAACATCCACCTTCCTGCACACCAAAAAAAATTTTTCCATTTTAGAACAGATTCTTTGTAAAATTTAAATTACAGGTGTGTCAAGAATTAATTAAAATTAATGTGGTAAGTGCTGTAAAGGAATATCTCCTGACTAGGCCAACGCATTCAACAAACCTAGAGGATGTCTTCCCATATTATGAGTGACAACTGCAACTTCTTGCGCCGGCCAGCACATGCTCCTGTCTAGTTGCAGACTCACTGTATAATTGTTTTGATTGTGTCTTTTTTTTTCTCTTAACTATCGCGTCTTTCATGTTTTTAGACCTTTTATATATTTCGGAAAAATTTTGTCGATGTTGTCAGCAACAAATTCTTCAACAGAAAACAGTAGAGTGTAGTTAATGGTTCAGCTGTCATTAGAAAACTATGTGGGGTTTTTAACATTTTCTTATTAAGAGCCCTATACAGCTGGCATGTATACATTGTTGCAATGTGTTAGGAGAAAATTTTCTTAAGAAATTCTACTGAACATGTATTCAGTATCTTTTTCTATGAATAGAAAACACATTTAGAACTACGCTTCTCTATTTTTGTTTTGTAGATACTATGCTTAGAAATATGGTTTTGGGGCACCTGAAAATTGCTACAAATGTTTTTTTTCAGACTGCTGTCACGTATAAAATGCCAACTGTAACTCTATAACAAAACTAAGGGAAGCAAACACTGAGCTTTACCATGCTTTTTCCGTAAATAAAATTTTAGGGTCACCGCTTAAAGTCCCGTTGGACACACGGGGTGACTTTCGTATATTCTAAAAATTTATTTTTTGTATTTATGGTAATCCTGCATAAAGAATCCGACTTGAGATAAGTTCTGAATAATAAATATCTACATGACAGTTAATTAATGTTTACTCAAAGGTAACAATTATTGAAAATAAAACTACTATTAAAGTGTCCCAAAGTCACCCCACGTGTCTTGAGTTACCTCCTTTTACGGTATCTCAGATGTTGCACCTGGCACCGAATGTATAGGGCTCTTAAGATGGAACATTCATAGCCAGCTTTTATTTATTTTATTTTTAATTACTTTTGTTTCCAATTTATTTGCATACGTATGGGAGTGACAGGGTGTAAAATACAACCTACCAGGTTCTCCAAAATATTACTATTGAACCATCTCTGTTGGTATTAAAAATTATAATTAAAGACTAGATGTGCAGTTTATTTTAGCACAGAAATTCATGCTTCCTATTCATCAAGAGAATTGAAGTTGTGTTCTCTCAATGTGGTGTTATTTTAGTAATCTTTTGAAAGAAAGTGAACAATTTGTTTTAAGTACGTATAATAGTTATAAAGTGATGCGAACACTAAATTGCATGCAGCCTGTAGAATTTTGGCAAATGAACTAATTTTTTTTTTACTTGGTAATTAATTTGCTTTGTTACAAAGCTAGTACAAATAAGTTTTTGTATTTTTGTACAAGATGTTAATTGTGTTTGAAATTCTGGTTTATTCAGTAAAAAAAATTAAATTCATATAAAAAAAGTTTTATTGCAAAATCAGATTTTGTATGTCCCAACTTACCTATTCACTTATTAATTCATTTTTTCATACTGCTACACAAATTCCCACTGTCAGCCAATTTATTGCAATTAACAAGTCTATTGATATCCAACAAGCATTTCAAAGCAAAGCACAGAAAATATGTTGATCTGATATATTGTAGTTACACAGTCAGTTTACAATATAGTAAGTAAAGAAGGCTTGGGCTGCTAGGTTAACCAATTAAATAATCAGACAAACGGTTGAGGTATTCTCAGGCTGGTACTTCTTGATGATCATTTTATGTGTGTGAAACTATGAAGTACCAGCCTGTTAGTACCTCAACCTTCTTTTTGTTTATGTAATTGCTTAACACAGTCATTTTAATTAGAATAGATTATGGTGATCCAAACAACTTCAGACGTTATGTAACCATTTACAAACTTGAATGGATTTAAACTTAACTAGTTCAGCATTGCCTTATGCACTAATTTTTACTTCAAAATCTTTAGTTTTGTTGTCCTGCTTGCATGTGTGCAGGGGGTGCAGTTGGAGGTCCAGATGTCATCCTGAAGGGGGAGGATCTATACTTGCTGTACTTCTCTATTGAGCAGCCGGCAGCGAGCACGCCGTACGCAACCTCCCTGGACCTGGTCGAGAGCAACTTCATGTTGCCGACCGGCTACCCTGCGACCCGGGAGCAGATCATGCAAGTTCTGCAGAAACTCCGAGGTCTCTACATCAGGGCTACCTACTGGGAGAACAGTATCACAAGTCGGTGAGTTGCTTCTCCACTTTCAGGTCTCTCATATTCAGAGCAGTAGCGTAGCTCAACACTCTGATGTGATGCACCCAACAACGCAGCATCGACGGAACAAACCACGTTGAACTACCGTATTTACTCTCATGTCTTACGCCCTCGTTTACCTTATGCACTCCGGACTTTCACATCTGAAGTGTTTTTTTGGAAGCACAAACGTGGTTCTACACTTCAGGAGAACAAAAGCAGTTCTTTGTCTCAGTAGCATAAAAGTAGTTCCTCGTTTCAGGAGCAAAAAAATGTGCTTATCTTGTGCACCCTCTGTTTTGCACTCAAAAAAGAATAACAAAAAGTGCATAAGTTACCCAAGTATGTACTGCAATTCATATTGAAAATTATCCAGTTTCCTCAACACACTGCAACTTGCTTTTGCTGGGAGCCTTAAATGGATGTTTTTTTTCTAGGTTTGTGGAAAGTGTTGCAACTTATTGTGCATTGTTTACTGCTTGCTTGTGGTGTACGTACACAGACAGGATCAGAGTTGAATTTATGCATCTGTTTTATTTCTGTGTGTTGCAGGATATCAGTGGTGAGCCTAGATGTCGCAGTGGAGGATTACGACCCCAGGTCGGAACGTGCTGATGCAGTTGAATCTTGCCTGTGTCCACCCAACTACCAGGGTCTGTCATGCGAGGAATGTGCCCCCGGATACTATCGCTCTCAGACCGGCCCCTATGGAGGCTTCTGTGTCCCATGTCAGTGCAATGGCCATGCGGACGAGTGCGACCAGGTCACGGGGATATGCCTCGTAAGTTTGTAATCCCTGCCTTATAGCTGCAAGAATAAGTTATGTCACATTCTGACTCTCTGCCTATGAGAACTGGGTTTGTTTTGGAGATGGATTTACAATAGCCCTTTGCATCAGTCTGGCCACCTTTAATTGCCCATCATGTAACCGAGGAATTTACAAAAAAGTGTCATATTTCTATAGTTGCTCAGCATCATCAATAGAAGAATTGGACAATATATATTATTTTAAAATAAAATTTCTCCACAAAAATTACACCTTGTTGGCAATCCAGTGTACAGCTCGAAACTATTTTCAAGATGCCATAGACAATAGCAACAAATTAGATCTTGTTTGCAGTCCAGTGGATAGTTAAAAAATTATTTAAGTTCACAGAAGAAAGTAGCAACGTAAATTAGGTAATGTAGCAAAACAAATTACATGTAAAACATCACACCAGCACACAATTCATTGTCTACTTATCAACTGAAGAAGAAATATAGAATTCTGAAGGCATTCACGGCTGTTGTCTAGCTGGCTAGCTTGGCTTCTGTGGTTGCAGGAACTTAAGTTTAACCGTACATTTCAGTAGGCATCTACAGGGTCACTGTCTGTATTCTATGCTGTTAGACATGTGAGCCGTTAGAAACACGCACTGATAATTTGTGTACACTCCGAAGCAGGTTAGTTAAAAAACCAGAATAACAACTATCCCAAACTGCATAATTTTTGTCACTTTTAACCAGAGTTCTTAATGTCCCAACATGCTCACAGGGCTGATGGGTAATGCTGAAAAGCTCAACATTTTAACTGTCACGCACTTTTTCTTCTGTCCAACAAGTATTACTCCACAGGTTTAGTAAAAAAAAATTCATATGAATAATGCATGCAGTGCTGTTTTGTATTAATTTTTATATTAACTTCACATTTCAACATACTGTAAAGGATTGCACATTCTTAGATGTGTTCATTGATGGATAAACTGAAAAATAAATTTGTGCACATAAGAACTGAAACTAAACTTGTTAACAACACAGTTTATTCTCTTCACTGATACATATATCGCAGCCGACTGTGTGTGTCAGTGTTGGTGGCGCTCAGACCAGCAGACAGACGTACTGACAGAGGAGATACAGCTGAGCATGCTGCAAGTTTATTCTAGCAGTGATTTTCAGAATTTTTTTGTAGATTTTTTTATTTTCGTTTTATATCTGCGGCTTACTGATTAAAAATAACCACTTATATTATCGCTGCATCCTAACAAACATTTTTTAAAATAACCTTTTGTGCCTGCAATGTACTGTAAATTTCCATTTTATAATTTCTTAACTACGTATTTAATTAAAAATGTTTTGACAGGAACCCAGAATACTGTTGTCATTGCATTGCTGTCATAGGAATCGATGTCGTAAGTGCGAGGCTGTATTGTATTATGTAGGCAACCGCATAATCAGATAATACAGTACTCTTGTTAGCAACCTGAAAAACAGTTAGATATTTGTTTAAATGTGTTCATTTTGTTATGAATGAGTACACTGAAATTAAAATTAGAGTACTGAGATTTAGTTGTCACTTGGGGTATACTGCATACACATTCAACCCTTAGGTGACTCTACGTTGCTGCTGTACCTTGAGAGATGTCGCACCGAATAGTAAACACTGCTGTCCTGCATGTTGAGTAGTGTTCTGAATCATACTAGACATTGTGAGGTTTTTTTTTTACAGAACTGCAAACATAGTACTACAGGAGACCATTGCGAGCAGTGCGAAGTTGGTTACCATGGAAATGCCACAAATGGAACGCCTATAGATTGCCTCATCTGTGCTTGCCCATTGCCAACTGCTTCAAATAAGTAAGTTACGTGTAGCTACAAGTTAAAATAATTATATTTAACTAGACACACTGCATGTGTTAATTCAAATACAGTACTTTACATTAAGTTGGTATTTATTAAATGAGCCAAATTCAACATACAAGGTGGAATAATTAACAGCTTGGACATAGTTTTAAAATATATGGAAACATCTATACTAGATGGCAAAGATTAAAAAAAAACACACACACACACACACACACACACACACACACACATATATATATATATATATATATATATATATATATATATATATATATATATATATATATATATATATATATATAAAAGGGTGAGTAAGGAAATGTACATGCTTTGAGGGGTGATAGTACTGGTGATTCTGAACAAAATGTTTCTAATAAACATATGCCCTTTTCTTAACCGTTTCAGAGAAATCTAATGAAAACAACAAGGAACGAGATAAGTGCAGGTGACAGTAAATCACGATACTGTTATTGTATGTTTTGTTTAATTGTGTACATTTCCTCACAAAATGTTCAAACACTCCACCACCAACTTCAATGCATTTTGTTGCTCTGATAGACAGCTGCTGTGTCGCTGATCTGAGCTCATTAGTACATTGCTTTACTTGAGCACAAGCATGGTAAATACAAGCAAGAAGTTCCTCTCTTGTGTCCACCCTGCGTGTGTAGACTTCCACACCGTGTGGAAATGTACACAATTAAACAAAAGATACGATAACAGTATCGTGATTTACCGTCACCTGCCTATTTCCCGTTCCTTGTTATTTTCAGTCGGTTCCTCTGAAACAGTTAAGAAATGGGCATATTTTGAATGGAAACATTTTGTTCAGAATCACCAGTATCATCACCCCTCATAGCATGTACCTTTCCTCCCGACTTACCCTGTATTCATATATATATATATATAAGTAAATAAACACACATCAGGTAACGTTAGGTGGGTCATGGCCCCTCCTCCCCTTGATGTAGACACTCAAGTTAGCCATTTTACAAACACACTTGTGCCTGACCAGTGTGTGTGTGTGTATATATACATTCACACACATACACACTCACTCACTCTGGAAATTTGGCATCCCCGTCCAGCCTCTTTTGATAATGTATGTATGTGTCTCTGTCTGTAAATTATAAACAAAAAGGTACAGAAGGCAGCTGTAAAGAAATAGTGCTAGAGACGGAGAAAATAAAACTGTGAAACATGCAGTTATTAATCTAGAGATAAAGATTAAAATAAAATAGAGGTAAATATACACGGAGTGCAGCATAATTTGTCTTGTATAAACACACTTGTTTTTGGCAGTCCTGAATCTGTCATGTGCACAACTTTTTACATTGGAAGTATTATCTTGTATGTAAAAATGTATGTATGTTTGTCATCTACGTTTTCCTATACCATTCATCCATTTGGGGGGAAATTTTGGTGAGTTGTGCTTGCGCCTGCAAAGATTTATGCCAAAAGTGTTTGTGGGAGGAAAGGAGGCAAAATGGGGTACCCAAATAATTAAGTGGAGAGAAACTTTGTTAAGTTGTTGTGCGTGTGCCCACAAGGGTTTCTGCAAAATAAAAAGCATACATTGGTAGGTGGTTGTGGGGGAGGGGGGAGCAACAAAGAGTAAAGGGGCAGAACATGGCAAAAAAATGTAAGGGCATCGCAACACACGTTGGATCAGCTTGTAATTTATCTACACTGGGGCAGTTTGTCAGTCAGCTGAGTGTGTGCAGAACTCACCACTGGCAGAGGGTAAACTGTCAAAGTTGGACGACACATTCCTTCTTACAGAGAAGGAACATGTCATCCGTATCTATATGTGTGTCTATCCATGAGTATTTATCTGTAAGTACTTGCACCCACTTCCTTTTAAATATGAAGATGTAATTATCCAGTTTTCCAAAGTTATCTGAATTCTCTCCTGGCAATAACTCTGATTGTTCCTATCAGTATACAGGGACAGACTTCTTCCTTGTTATTTGTCTGCTTGGTTCAATTGTTCCACATCTACTGACCTCATTGTCAATGAAAAGCTCAACGTCTTCTTGCCAAGTAATGCTCGCACGCTCCACAACTACGTGGTAGTGTCGTGCCTTCTGTACGGATGTTGCAACATGCTTGTGGTGTGTCCCTGCAGCTTTGCGACGGGCTGTGATGTAACTCCAGATGGGGAGAGGATCAGCTGCCACTGCCGTCCCAACTATTATGGAGCTCGCTGCCAGGCCTGCGCCGCTGGCTTCTACGGCCATCCAGAGATACAAGGTATCACGCATAGACTATCACAGCCGTCTCTTGCTCCTTTTGGTCGTGCCTTATCGAGACATACCTACCTCCTGACTTTTGACAAAGTGTCAGTAGAAACTGTGAAATAATTGATGAATACATACCTATTTAAGATGCAGTAGAACCCCGATTTTACGAGGGCTGAGAATGACCTCGTTAAATCGCTACCTCATAAATTCCAGTATTAGTGAAATGTGGGTTACGCCTCACAGTACCCAAGAATGGCCTTGTAAACTCACTGTCTTGTAATATCCAGCATTCTTAAAATTCGGAGTTCTACCGTGTTTCGAATTAGTTATTTGTGTATTGCTTCTCAGTTTCATTGGGTCCTGCTCCAGAAGTATTTTCACATCAGTGAGTTTATAGAGAATTTTTTGAAAGGTCTTAAAACACATGGCATTATATCAACATTTATTAAAACACATTTCAATACAGGAATTTTTTTAGTGGTTAGTATGATAGGGAATGAGAACATAGGCGTAATCTCGGGGGGCATAAGGGGGCACGTGCCCCGTCCCTCCCCAACTTCAAAATAGTTTTAAAAAATTGTATTGATAATGCCTGTAAAATAATTACTTTTTATATTATTTTTTAACAGAAGGTTAATTAAATTTCTAGCCAATATTTGTGTTAAATTATTACCGTATTCGTACATTTTCAGCAAGTCTTGTAAATTTACACTTTTTATTTGTGGTTTTACTAAAAAATTTAGAGTCTCCCTGCGCATATGAATGAGAAAATATATACTGTAATAGCTGGGCCTCATGCTAAAGTGTCAATCCAAGATGTATGTTGTATGTCCATTGTGCTGGATTGGCAGTGTAATTAGCATTTAATCATACTAAAAGTAACTCACCATTAATTGCACTTATATTTCAGCAATATGTAATTCAAGTGTTCTGGATTAATAGGTACCAAACTAGATGTACCATTTTGTAGAAAAAGTTTTAAAGGAATATTTGTGTGTAGTTTTGGAAGCAGAATATTATTTATTTTGTTTTACAATTAGAAACCATACATTAGAGAATGTGTAGGTGTTAGTTTTTGCCATGAATATTTCAAATGGCCATATTATTTTTAAGGTACATCATAATAATTTAAATAAAAAACCATAAATTTATCAAAACATTATTTTTAATTTGTAGACTGGCGTGGTTTTCCATAAATACGTACAGTACTTCACTTTCTCACTGAAGTAATGTTACATAGTTTTTTGTGAAACAAAATATCAATTTTACATGCAGATTTTTGTCTCTGAATGTGTGCTGAAGACTTTATTGTGGCCAAAGGCACGTTTGGAATAGGTGCAGTTCTGCAGATGTAGTTTTCATCATCTAAGTGTAGTTTTTAATCTGTCAAAAATTTTAGACGCATAGTTTATATCGAGGCCAATCCTACGATAGCCTAAATTTATTTACATTTTAGTGGATGAAGCTATAACCTGAGAAAAGTTTCCGCAACAGCAGTCGGTCGTCACTGTGTGGTGTTTCAGGGGACTACTGCAAGCCGTGCGAGTGCTCCGGCAACATCAACCCAGAGGACCCAAGCTCGTGTGACTCTGTGACCGGGGAGTGTCTGCGCTGCCTCAACAACACATTCGGAGCTGCTTGCAACCTCTGCGCGCCCGGATACTTCGGAGACGCCATCGAGCTCAAGGACTGTCGAAGTAAGTCTGCAAGCGACACCCTCACTAAATCATCAAACTGTTAGACACCAAGTCAGGTAGCATGTGATTGGCTGAATAGCTAAATCCTGCAACGCTACAGTATATACAACTAAACACTTCAGTTTGTCATGCTCCAGCTTATCACTTACCAATGCCAAACATGATAAAATATATTTTTCCACGCACTATTGTATTTGTGGAACATCAGCAGTGATGTGCAACACTTAGGGTTTTCACGATAAAGTGGCCACTTTTAAGGACTGTATTGGCATCAATTTTAATGTTTATTTTATATTGTGGATTCAGATGTTATAGTTATCTTTATACTGTGTTTACTAATTTAATTGCTATATTTTATTAACAAGTGATGGAAAAATACATACTGGTAGGAAAGGTAACAAATGAGCAGGGCTGCACAAGTGCACACTTGGCTGTGAATGTCTATGAGTGAAGCATGGCAATGTTCTTATGCCACCTTGCCTAATGAAGTGCTGACTGCTCAGGTTGTGACTGCGACGAGTGCGGGACGCAACACTGCGACAGCAACACTGGCAAGTGCGAGTGCCACCGCCACGTGATCGGGGAGAAATGTGACCGCTGCGAGATAGAGCACTATGGCTTCACTTCCTGTCAGGTAGGCCTGCACCCAGCATGCCTCACCCAACCAGAGAAGCAGTGGCAGGTTAAGGGAAAGGAAGGGAGGCTACCGGGCTTAAGTCTCCCCAAAATTTAAGGATTGTTCAGTTTCTGATTTCTTGTTTGGTGAAGTGCTGTGTTTAAGTTCATATTGGCCAACTTCTTGCTGACCTCTTCTTTCATTTATATGCAGTAATCTCCCGAGTTATGAAACCTGCAACTTATGAAAATTCATAGATACTAAAAAATTTTGGAAAGAAAAAAATATTACGAAAAAGATAGCACACAAATGCTCAACTTGGTCACTGAGACAACAGTGTGTCAGTGTAAAGAAATCTCACGTGCATTATTCCTTAAGTCATCAGTTTTCAACATTGATCATTCAAGTATTTCGGAAAACGTCAAAAATTATTTTACTTACATTTGATATTGCTCATTTACATTTCTCGTTAACAATAACTGTAAGCAAAAGCTTTAATCGTAACCACACAGCACACATTCCCTGACGTCACAAATGTAGATGGACACAATATTTTTGGTAAATATTGATGACTAATTTCTCAGTTATTGTTTCGAATATGGTCAGCTGTCTTTCATTTGTTTTCAGAAACAATTTACGAACTGTCTGTATTGTAAACACAAACATTGCATTGCGTTTTTCTTGGATGAGCAGTATGTAGACATGTTGCCGCTAATTTATACTGTACTTCAGCTCGTTCACAAAAAGAAAGGACGTTACTAAGTGCCTCGGATTCTTACCTTTAACTTTATTAAAACAAAAGGCATAGTAGATTGTTCACTGTTTTTAGTGTAGAAACTATACGCACCACACACCTTTAAAGTGCAAAGTTTCATGTACATAAATTATTTTTGAGGTTATGTTTTCAATGTTTCGTGAAGACGTGATGAGGTTGTTTCCCGCATGTTTCTTTTTTCTGCATGCATTATTTCTTCTAATTGGACCCTTGAAAAATGACGGTTAGTGGTATTACTGTACGTCCTTCATTTATAAACATTACACATTTAAATATATTTTAGTTTCTTTTGAAGTTCCCTAGGTACATAACCTACAATTCTTCTTACGAAAAATTTGAGTTTTGAAACAGCCTCCATAACATAACCCTTTCATATAACTCGACGTATTACTGTACACCAGTACGTAATAGTAAACAATCACATGTTTGAGGTGGCAGATATTCTGTAAACTTGTTACATCACATAACCCCGTCCCTTTTTCCATGTTTTTAAATCCGTCTCTGCCAAGGAGCAGGTCCTTGAAAGTTCCTGCCATCTTAGAATATTATTGTGGATCATAAACTGTTATTTTGGATTAATTAAATTACACCTGAACCTCTACATAATGACCCCTAGCGGTTCCGAAGAATAACATCATTGGTTTTGCATAACTTCCTAAAATTAGTTTTGTACGTATGCATAACTTGGATTATAAAATATGACTTGGTTTTGGGTTTAAATATAATGTCTTTAAGAACACATTTATCAACCAATGTGCACTGTAAACAAGTAATGGAAGGTTTGTGCATGTCTGTAAGACTGCCTGTTGTTGTTGTTGTAATCTCATATATACAGTTGATATTGGCTGTTGAGAAGTTACTGAAGAAACTGAAAAATTAAACTTCTTAGCTAGATAATCTTCTAAAACGGTCAAATTACTAACATTATTTTTAATTTAATTTTCAATCTCACAAGCCAAATTAATTATATTAATGTGACGCCAGCCAACGGGCCAGTGTATGGGTTAAGCCCATAATGTAGCAATTGTGCAACATCAACAAGGCTCAGGCCTCATATTCAGACTCTCCTATTATTTTCCCGCATCCACGCAGTCTAATTTTGCATGTAATAGTGAGTGTAATTGTGTTTTCATTTCCAGCAGTGTACATCGAGGCATGGGGGACATGTAAACATGCCGCCATGCTTGTGCCCGAAAATCAGCATGTTTTCAACGTTTACTTTCATATTGCAGCAGACATTTAGAAACGCATCATTCAGTATCAGAAAAATATGTTAACGCCATTTATTATGTAATTTAGTGTGTGCCATATTCATAAAATGTTAATATCAATCATTTAACATGCACGAGGTACCGGAAGTGTGTGAACCCCGTAACGTGGCAAGGAGCCCTTAGCGGCTGCCTTCCTCATGGCAGTTCGTCGAAGTCGTCTGGAGAGGTGAGACAGCTGTCCGTGTGCACATCAACTTTTGCTTACTGATTGTTAGTTTCAATAGTCTTCTTTAGTATACAGGTTCACCTTGCTCGCACGCGTTACCAGACATCCCCATTGCATTGTGCGTTTGCTTGAATTAATAATTATTACCATCTTCGTACTTTTAAACTTAAAATCTGCATCAGCATTATCACCGCCATGTGGCTAGGGAATTCTGTATCGAGAGCCATCCAAGTTCATCATTCATTGTACAAGGCATATCGCAGCTAATTATTGTTCATTATCATTCGGCGCATATGCCGCTATCAATATTTTATATTTCAGTGTAATTTTGAGGGCATAATTCATGTTTTTGTGACCGACCACGTGCAGGTTACCACATCGTCATAGTGCTCCAGTGTTCATATAAGCAGTACATCTACCACTCATTTCATTATCACGCGTTCATGTAAGTCACCTAGTGGAGGGCTTCATTGTGTGAGAGGTGTGTTACGTGCCGTTCATCATACATCCGGCCTAATGCATTCCGCCACACTTCGTGCAGGACTACTAACACCACTTGTAGAGCCCTACCACACTGTAACGTGCACGGGAGCGGCGCGGCTGCCCTGTGGTTTGTTAGCTAAGAGAGCGCTCGTTTCAACCAACATTATCTACGTCAGCTTCCAAGTGAACCTGACGACCCACCCTAGCGGCCGCCAGATCCTCGCTGCTCAAGGAAGTGCATTTTCATATGCCGTGGAGTAATATCTGCTTCACACGGACCACATAACAACCACGTGCAATATACCAGCAGGTCAGTGTCACTGCGCAGAGACAGCCATCACTCGTTAATCCAGTAATCAAGTAGAGCAGTGCTTTGCCAGGGTTGCATAACTACGCCTACCTCGTGCATGCATAAGTAATTATTTCTGGCACTGTGTAATTTGTGTCAATAAATCATACTGCGTTGAACCGTCATGTTACATCATTTTCAACACCCTATATTCACAGTGTAACTTTTGTAGTGTATCAGGCGTACTGGGGGCCAATACACTAGTTATAACATAAGTCAGCATTCAGTTTCAACGTACCGGGTGGGATATCGAACACGCCGAACGTACCACACCCTGAGGCATAAGAGTCTCGAAGTGCAATACCTAGGGAACATTGCTGGCACCCTTTGATCATAACACATAGATTCATAGCAGCAGCTTAGTTCACTATCCCGATCTCACCCGATGGCGTTAAATGTTATAACAATAATCACAGCAACCAAGCAATATTCTGTACTTGAATACCTATAGTGTATGTTAAAAGTTTAATCTTAATAATTCCAACATTTTAATTAATCCAGTATGACAGTGGATATAATAACTTAGCTGAACTTTTGACCTTGTCTGTACCACAAATTGTCTGGTTTGACAAGGAATAAGGCAAAGCTCAGATCAATTTCGAGACTAAGCATAATTTGACTTGAACTGTATTGTCGGCAAGTTTCTATAGTTACTTGCAGGGTAAAATGCCATCATTTTTTCCTTCTAACTATTCTAACCTAAAAAGTGAACAAAAAAATTGTGACATTTTCTTGAATGGTCAGGTTTTGTGTTGGTTTTGACCAGTGTGTATAGAGGAGGCAGCAAAATTTGTTAGTCTGTCCAGTGGATCCAGCAGACAATTTTTAGATGCTGGAATTTCATAATTAATAATTAAATCTGATTATTGACATTTATAATTTTTTACTTCAGTTCACCATGTGAACATAATTTAAATTTGAGAAAGTTAATATGCAAAAAATTAAGAATTGTTGTATGAATTCGTACATGTCTGGTTCATTTTTAGTTTACTCTATAATAATCATGTAGGAGAGTACCCAACAGCAGAACATCACAACCCGAGTGCAGACTTCTGACTCAAAACTTCTAGGCGTCTGCAACTCTGGTAGGATGACATGAAAGAAGACCCTAAGATGGAAAAGCGATGGAATGCGAAGGACAGAGAAAGCTACAGTACCCAGCGAAAATCTGCTGGCCAACTGGAATGTCTTTCACGTTTTGCACGTGGGGAAAGGCAGGGTCCGAACATGCTAGGAATTGAACCCAGATGCCTTTGTTTAAGAGGGGGGAAGGGGAAATTTCCTCTAATATCACCCACGCAACAACCATGGGGTAATGCATCAAATTATGGGCGACACGGTTGATGCAGTGGCTAGCGCATTCTCTTTCCACCAAGGTGATATAGGCTCAACTGCCAGCGTGGTTGAACCCTAGATTTTCGCTGGTAGGAATTGTGCCGGATGATGCTACTGGATTTATTTTTTTGCCCCTCACTTCTCATTCTGGCGCTTATTCATTATAGAGCCACATTCTACGTCTTCCTTTGGGACAAACAGATGCCAATGTGTGCCCGGTAGTAAGCCTGCTACCACTCTGGTACCCTCCTCAGACAATATTCATTTTTATCAAATTATTTTACTGGGTGCTATGGAAGTGTAGTTGAGGAAGCTGCTTGAACACTGATGCTTGCAGGGCTGCCAACCATGCGACTGCCAGCTGGGATCGGAGAGTGCAGATTGCGATGATTTTACAGGCCAGTGCCGCTGCAAGTCGGGAGTGTCTGGGAGGACATGTGACAGATGTGCCGCTGGCTTCTGGAACCTAGGGCCGTACGGTTGCACTAGTAAGTTGTACAGTGGAATCTCATTATAATTACTGTGAATTGCAACAAAAATTGTCTTTATAGCAGATTGTTGTTACAATCCAAATAATTTTATATGTACTATGGAGGGATGGTGCACTATAAAGTTGTTGTTACAGGGCAGATGTTTTAAACCAGACTCTTTATAACGAGCTTTTACTGTAATTGCTCACACTGTGTGTCTCGAGGTAGCTTCTGTAAACTCCCTCCTTCTCCTTTGGTTGCTAGAATATGTATTGCCAGCGAAATTTTTGCTTAATTTTGAGCCAAAGAAAGGTCATATATCCACTTCCAATGTATCTATTTATTCAAAATTCTTCATTCTACTGAAAAATATTAGTATTACTAATTCAATAAACTTTATTGCGACATTCTTGAAAATAACATCCCGGAATGGACGTTGTGGGCACAAGAATTTATGTTATCGGCAAAGTTTATGATTTATATTGAACTAAACAAATGTCGTAGATCCACTTCAATGGCATACTTTTAAAAATAACAAGTTTGCTTTTCGAAATAAATGTGTATAACTCTATTAAAACACGTAATTTTTGCGCCAAAGATGAGTGAACGCCGATTCAATGATAAAAAACGGTAAATGTCGACAGTTTAGAGGTCGGGGATTGCCGAAAATTTGTTAAAATTCTAATAACGACTCCTCCAAAATAACGACCCTATTCCTGGGAATCGTGAAGGGTCGTTCAATCGGGAGTTTACTGTGTATTGTTTGCTATCTGTGGCACTGTAATAAGTTTGTAACCATGCCGCAGACATTTCTGGTTTCAAGGCCCATTTGCCGCTACCTCCTCTGCCTTTTTTTTACTCTGCAGCCCTACTTCTTCAGCTGAAAGACTCGTAAACCAGACATATTACATTGCAGAATGTGGCTGCAACACGGAGTACTCACGAGGCTTCGGCTGCAACCCGAACACTGGTCAATGCGAGTGCCTGCCCGGCGTGATAGGGGAGAAGTGCGACCAGTGTCGGTACCGCTGGGTGCTCATCCCAGGCGAGGGCTGCTTCGAGTGCGACAGCTGCACCTGGGGCCTCCTGGATGTCACGGACTACCTCACCCAGATACTTGACCCTGTCATGGTCGAATTTGAGGTAAAGCTAGTTGCTGTGCTATATTTTGTCTAATTTCTCTGTTTCCTTCTACCTCCCAGTTTAGGTTATATCTCTTCCTCCAGAAGCATCAGAGTGTGAGGTTACTGTTCATCTTCCCAGGGCAGCTGTGCACCACACGACCAAAACCAGTTATATTAAGTAATCAGTTGGGGTTATGTAGGTTTTCTCAGTCATGCAACCATGTGCTTCTGATCAGTAGGTTATGTTTTTAAAGCCTGTAAGCAATTCACTGTATGTGACACATTGAACACTTGGAAGCTACGTGGGTTATTGTTTGAATGCCTCAAGCTGAAGTTTTGTCCTACTCAGCCTAACGTTATGACTTAATATGACCACCTAAATTAGTAATAGTACTATTTGGCATACAAATACCAAGTTTACCTTAACATAATAAAATTTTAATGATGAAAATATGCAGCTACAGTTTGCAATTTCTGTACCTAACACCATGAAAGCAAACAACTTGAACGGAACAAAGTTCCCCTTGTAGGTGCAAAGTATCTTCACTTTACTCTAATATTGTATTTCACTGTAAAACTACAAAATTGTAATTTTATTCACTCTGTCATATAAGGGTAGTTGGTCATTAGTGTGAAGCTACTAAGAAAGGTCGTACTTAATGTGGCCACCTAGCTGGCGCTCAAACTGCATGTAGCATTTTTTAGTTAGGATTTTCTCAGAGTCCAGTAAACATGTGTCCACAATGCTTATCTATGAAAAGAAATCTCATTTCAATTGCTTGTGAAAATTACTTGTAGGATTTCACATCTACAACTACGTTGGACTTTGCTGCAGTGATTGGTTCAACAAATTGACAAGGTCACCACTTAAAAGTCCCGTAGTTAAAACATGAAGGCGGGAACATTGCCTGTACATTTACAACTTTGGGCGTAGAGTAGATATAACAGTATGTATGCCGGCCAGTGTTGCTCATAACGACTCATCAATTTTCGCTTCACACACACATAGACACACCCTTCACCAAGTGGCTGCCCTAAGAAGTTCTGCTTGTTAATTAACTCAGAAATATTTCACCTTACTGTATTTACCGGTATCTACACATGTGTAATCTGACATTTTAAAAAATGTTTTCTTTGAATGATAGGAATAGATTTTTTAGTACCTTGAAAAATATGTTAACATAGATTTACTGAGTTTTTTAATGGTAATTCTTAATTTATTAACTTTATACTCTGACATAATAGAATCATTACACACAACAGTTACAACATCGTCATCCTCGTCGGTTTCATTACTGTCCATCGACAACAACTATACATACTAAGTACTCATCTGAAAAACACCACAAGCAGGAGTACCAACTTGCTTATTATAACCCCAACATATGCTAACCCTAAAATATAACATCCTAAAACACTACAGTAATAAAATACAAAGTCGGATTTAACTAAACATCAATTTAGCTACAAGATTTTCGGGAACCGTGACCGGGAGTTCCCTATTTAACAAACTCGTAATTTTATGAAACCTCGAATTAGCAGTAACATTTTTTGGGAACACTGATATGTTGTTAAATCAGGGTTGTACTATATTTAAGTAATATAGAAATGTTCTATGAAAGGGAAGACCTGTTTTAGAAACTAGCATCTTTCAATTCAACAACATGTCAGAGTTCCTGAAAATCTTGTCTCCAAATCAATATGTCATAAAATCCTAATTCATTAAATAGGAAACCACAGGTCATAGTTCCCGAAAATTGTTCTGCCACATCAATGTTTTCTTAAATCTGAGTTCATAAAATCGGGGTTATACTGTGATAGTAATATTAGAATACAGATATAAATAGTATAGTTTTTGTAAATAAAGAATGTAAAAGAAATCTGTAAGGAGCCAATACATAAATCATTTATGACATACACTGGTAGCTTGAATTGTTACAAGTTCAGTTAGAGAGTAATGAACAATGTTATGTTGAACAGACAGTGGCGCAAGGCTACTTCACAAACCAGCGGCTAGTGTACATCAACCGAACAGCCAACGAGCTGCTGCCCCAAGTGAACGCTCTGGAGCCGTCGCTGGTCAACCTGAGGCCAGTGACGCAGGAGTTGGAGAGCCTGGAGCAGGACGCGAGGAATCTACACAGACAGGTCTGTGTCCCATCTTTCTCTCTCTTTCTCTCTCTCTCTCCTCTCTCTCTCTTTCTCTCTCTCTCTCTATCACAGGTCATTGTGATGCTGCACCAGTAGGAGAAGCCATGCTAAGGAATAAAACTGTCGTGCAGTATGGTGTGTCTAAACAGGTTACTGTTGTTCACCCTAATCTTTATCAACTAATACAATTGCAGATAATTTTTTAAAAAACTATGTTTCACAAAAGTACAATTTTGTTTTATACTTAGTGTACAGTCCAAAAAATAAAATACTGTGAACATCATTGTAGACAACAGCTACGTAAACACATACATGAAACAAAATGCAAGCATCAACGAACAGCTTTCTTATAAACTAACAATTAATTGCTTTTTTTATGAAATGATCAAGCAACTAAGCGTACAAACTTAAAATGCTGAAGTTTCAACTTCTCATCCGCTAAGAAATAGCGCATGCCAAAATTCTATTGGTTAGGACAAAAGTTATCTGAGGTGGCTGAATGACTGTTTATTTGTCACGTAACTGACAAACAATTTTTGGATGGACACGAATGGTTAATTTTAACCCACCACTTCAGCAGCAATATTGTAGATAAATTTTTCCCTAGATTTGAAATCTTGTTTTGAGTGGTATTGTAGTCCTCAGAAATATTTCTGTCATTCATGCAATGCAATGGATTATAAAACATTTATGTGTATATAGATGTTTCTCAAGTTATTATTTCAAATGTATACGTAGTACATACACAGAGTTCATGTTGTTGTATCAAGTTTTCATGCATGTGGTTGTAATCTGTCTTCTCGTTGCAGGCAGAGTTTGCAGTGGAGAATGGGCGGGTGTACGCTCCAAAGGGTGATGAGTCTCTGGAGAACGCCTTGAATGTCGAAGAACAGATTCAGAAGGCAGTGCAGTATAGCCACGATGTTGTGGAAGAAATTAGTTCTTTTGCTTTTGGGCTGGAAGGAGGGGACGGTGAGTTTTTATCCAGGCCATGCTGGTTCTTGATGAAAATACTGAGTGCCGTACGTTTGGAAAATTGAAATATAGAACAAGATCATTCTGTGAAAAGTGATAAACCTAAGATAATACCAAAGTGTGTATTAATACAACATAAAACACATTAATTCAATTTAATAAGTCACAAAATAAAGCAAAAATCAGCCAAAATAAGGCTTATTTGACCTTAAAACCGTAAATGTTTCTGTTAAAAAGTATCCCAAATATTTTCAAGACTAATTGAATAAAATATAATTGCCAAAGAACTTAAATATTTGCACCAAAATGATTTTAAAACATAAATTATGATTATGTTTTCAGCAGTGCTCATCATTCTAGTATGTTAAACATTGCTTACTCTCCGTACCTATATAAGTTTTTTTTTTAAATGTGAAATGGTATGTATTTTTGTTGAGGGGAGTGGAAAGGTTCGAGGCTTGGAAAGTGCCTTTTTAAAAGTAACTAGTTCCAGTTGAGGTTACTTTTTTGAAAAAATAAATGGTTCCAACTCATATTCATTAAAAGTAACTTGTAAGTTCCTTAGATATTTCCTTTAATATTTTACAACTGCTTTATTTTGTCGCACAAAATATGGCATATAACTTAGGACCAAAGTAAGACTCGATCTCTACATTAAAGAAAACAATGTTTTAATTGCTCAAACACAAAATAGTTTTTCACTTGAATATCAACTGTGAAATATAATTTATTATAACATTTTCCTGGTTATAAGGCTTCACCGAGGTGAGCAGGATGGATCATGCACGCACAGTCAGCTGAGAGCAAGAATGAAACAAGCCACGGTCAGTCAGTCTCTCTCCACTCCCCCCCACCCCACCACCAACACTTATTGTACACAACCAAAGCGCACAGCCACACCACCACGCGTCACAGTACACAGGGTTTTCAACTTCATTAACGACATTCGAAATCTTTGAAATAAAATATCAAATAATAGGTTAACTTTACAATACTAAATCATATGATTTTTTCAGTTAGTCGATGGAGGTGGGTATGTCGCACTACATTTGTCGTCTTTTGTGATAAGGAGAGACTGAAGATTGCTCCGTACAATATAATTTTTTATGGAGGCATCCGAATATTGAAATTATTTGGATTCAATTTAAAAACTGTATTTTTTACTTCAGAGATGTCTGAATGGTATAAACTTTATGCGAAAATGGCAAATTTTGACTTATAGGTGTACCAGGTTGGTCAAAATCAGCCCAAAAGTCCGTATTCCTCTGTTACGACCCTCCCATTTTTACTACCCTTTTTCCGGAAACCGTGAGGGGTCTTAACAATGGGATTCTGCTACACTGTAATAAATTTGTTTTTGGTATTTCAGACTAAAATCACTACAAAAATCAACTCATTAATAGAAATGTACATACAAATCAGCTGAAACTAGAAGGAAACACTAGTGGTGATGAAATGGAAGGTACTTTTAACGATTTCAGTGTAGTATCAGAGGTTTCAACATGCAAGGACATTTGCTCCCCATACATAGAAAGTTTTTATCTAATCCTCCCCCAAAATAAAATTCTAGCTACAATTTTTTATTAATGAATTTATTTTTTTCATTATGTAACATGACTGAGCAAAATAAAATCATGCATATTTTATATACCTACGCAGTAAACTTTTAGGTATGAAAAATAAGAAAATCCTATTTTTTGACTTACTGTGGTATTTCACGTAGTCAAATCTTGGGCTGACATTTAATATAATTGTGTTGATGGATTTTATTATGTTTCCATTGCATGCAGATTACTTTGTATGAGCCTGGTTTTCATGGCCGCCGTAACTGTGAAACCTGAATTGGAAAATGAGTTTGGACACATTGCACAAATCAGCACTTATAATAATATTATTTCCCATCTGCGCAATTTACGTAAATTATTTTTCTAACTAATGAAAACACAAACAAAACAATCCCTATGCTGTCAGTTCCGTGGACAACGAGATGCCAAGGAACGACGGCTACTATACATCGCCGCAAACACGGCCAGCACAGGAAGAAATTGTTGTTGACCTATTAGCTAAATATTTTTTTTTTTCAAAATCGTAATTTACTTGTATGAATTGTGACAAACGTAGCAAATAAACTCATCTTAAAAATACTTTGTTTACATTTTATAGTGAACGACAATAGGAATGCAAAATTATTGTTCAAGTTCCTAAAATAAGAGAAGAAAGTTCTGAACTTTGTTCACATGTCCAGAAAGGAACTTGTTCATTATGCATTCGCAAACAAAATGAACAAAATCAAAGGAACGTGTACGTTGGAACTCGTTCCTTCCGAGCACTGGGTAAGATGTCATGCAAATGACCGGAATATTCAGTAGAGGATGAAATCTTAATTACTGTGAAATGGGGTGAAAAGGAACACAACTTTAAAGCAAAATTTTCAATTTAAGTACTGTATTAAAAACAATTTTTTTAGACTGGCAAGTTAAAACGTTTACAAACCGTTGTTTTATTGTAAAATATACGTATATATTTTTACGTAAGTAAAAGATGTAAGCTAGAGACTTGTTTCTAATTTTGTGCCTATTGACCACATTTCACGGCACTATTCATATTTTGATGGGACTTTTTTGGTTGAGTATTTATATATATTTTTTAATGGACGTCTGGTTTTACAGCACAAGTCAGTAGCATAACTTTTTTTTAAGTAAAAAGTTAAAAATCCTTATTTAAAAAATAAGGGCTTTAACTAAAAAAGAATTAAAAACTTAATCTTTTTTAAGGTTGATTGTTCAGTATAAAAAACGTCAAGCCCTGTATTTGGGAAATACCCCAGCATTCGAATGAATTGATTTAGGAAGACCACAGAACTACTTAGGATACTCTTGGATGTGAGTCCATTGTTTTTATCATTCCACCACCAACTTGCTAGGCGCTAAGTGTACAGTCTTTGCTTAATGACACTAGAGCCTCAGTTTAATGATTATACATCCTTTATTGTATTGATGCAGAGTTATGTTGAAGTAATTTAAGAAACTATATTTAGCACGGTATTTATTAAAACATTGTCTAGAACATAAACAATGTACAAAGCGGTAAATAGTACTAACAGCCATAGACCAAAAGACTACTAACCTACATGCAACTTCTGTTATACTCGAGTCATAGCAATCACACTCATAGACTAAGAGGTATAAACAATTTACATCTCAACAATTGAAAGCAGTGATTTTATGAGGTGTTATACAGGTGTAACTTTTGTAATGTTGGTATTGTAGACTATCCATGTTTTTTAATTATCACTGTGGCACCCTTCCCATCAGTTAGTGGGGATAATCTACAACCGAGTTTAAGAGGCTGTGTTTCCTTTTACGTAGGCATTACTAATTTTCATACAACAAATTAAGATTTTGATGAATAAACTGCAGTGTCTCTGTATAGAAATATCTTTGTTTTGATTATGTGCGTATTATTGGACTGACTTGGAATTAGGAGTTATTTTGTTTTTATAATATGGTGAAAGTTAATTATCTTAATTATTTCATAATTATGTGTTCATGTTTCATATGTAAGGTATTTAATACAAGTTAACATATTTAGCTAAGTCCCCATTGTAATATATTTTATATGTACATCTTGCCAAATCTTGTATAAGGAAGAAATTAAGAAAAAATCCAGCATTATTCGTGACACAGGCTCTTGAATATGTATTGTTCGAAGAATATACTTGATGTAAGATGGTTGTTACTGCAGGTACTCACATAGACTCTGCACTGAGGGAAGCTCAAGACATCCTGCAGGAGATACAGCAGCGAGACTTCTCGACACAAGATGCTGCGGCAGAGGAGGCACATCTGAAGGCAAACGAGACCCTGGCTAAAATGCAGGAGTTCTTGGTTCCAGTGTACAATCAGAGTGAAGCATTCACCAAGCTAAGACACAAGATACAAGAGTTTGATGACAAACTGGAAGACCTCCAGAACCACAGCAAGGACTCTATTGAGAAAGTGTCCTTTGCCCAAGGATTCAACCAGGAGAACAGGTGAGAACATACCGTATTTACGCGTGTATAACACCCCCATTTTTTACTATAAACCAATGTCAATAAACGAGGAGGCTGTTATACACGAGACAATTTGAATAAAAAATTTTTGTATCTAAAAGACGTTGTTATAGCCTATTACAATAACTCTAGAGAATTAACACTGTTATGAATAACGCGTTGAACGATCCCTTTAAAATATATATTTTAAATAACAAAATTCAGTACATAACCCAAAAATAACCGGTACTCACGTCGTAAACAAATATGGCGGCCGCCATGTTTCCCTTCAGTCGTTTATTTAGGCAATATTTATTTATTCAGATCCTCCATTGGAATTGGATAGTGAGCACTCACAGAACCGAAGTGAACAGGAAAATTGGAAAACAATGCGTTATACTGCCTACATAATTACATTTGTGTTGATAAAATCACAAC
>PNEQ01003873.1:7300-20479 GCA_003012365.1 Medauroidea extradentata
GTGAACTTTGTGTTGTCCTTGTAATGATGAATCCCGGCCGGGAAATTAACTGATGAAAGCTCTCTTGGTGGTTAGGTAGCTTTGTTTTGCTTGTGTGTGCCATTATTCAGATGAACCTTCTGGCCTCGTAAATTTTTGTTGATAAATTTATGCGGGGAATGACTGCCACGTGTTTAACCTCCGCACTGTAAAACCCCGAAATACAACTTTGTCTTCACCACGAAGTCGACCTCTTGTAATTTCACCGTCGAACCCACCCCATAATGAGATTCAAGTAAGTTTCAGCTTTGTCGACGGCGTGGTCGATGTTGGCAATGCCACATCAAGGACCTGAGCAGCATGGTGGATGAGCGGGTAAGGACTGGTACCACTACAAAAGTAATGTTTTTATATTAAATGCCGACTTTTTCTGAAGATTTTGATACTAGATAAGCCTATAATACCATCCCCAATTCGTGTTGAAAGATAGAAATAAAATTGAAAACGGCGATGGCGCGAGGCCCGCAGCGGCACGAGTGACTAATATCGACTCGAGTGTGCTGCGCTCTGTGCCAAGCGTCTGCAACTAACTAGTACTGTAGCGCATTCTGACGGAGCTTTTAGCCTTAGTTTCTGAGCTGTCCATTGGGGCGCTTCATGCGCCATTAGCCTCTACGGCACAGCTCGTTCCTGACTGGCGACTGCCTGTCTTTGTAGTATAATATTAGTGTTGCGAACTGGAAATATGTTACGATTGTAAAGTGTTTAAACGCTCGATACTTATATTTCTATTACGTTAAACGCTTCTACAGGATTGTACAGTATAATAAACCCAATTTTTCAAAATCACGAAAAATTTACAGTGCGCGACATAACTTGCCGACTGCGTGCAGACCAATATAAAAACAATACCTACCCCAGACGTATTAATTCTACTTCTCTGCTCACCAGAAAATAAAAATAAACCAGAGGAATATAAACACGTCTGTCGGCAAAGAAAATGAGTTGCGTGAATGTAACGCGACATATTTTTAGTGTCGGGCGTAGTAAAGTATTGAATGTAGCAACTGTAATTTTTTAGCGCACGTTAATATATTTTCAGCGTTTTGTTATGCAAAATCATGGTAAAATGAAACTTAGTAATATTTTAATTGTACGGCATCTTTATTTTTGATTAAATAATATACAAAGTTCGTAAACATTTCCTACAAATACTTAATCAAAACCGTAAATAAAATCGTCATCCAATATAATCGCGGACAAAGGTCGTCAATAATCAATCCAGTCAGTTCCAAATAAAATCCAAAGTCGAAATCCAATAGAGAAAGCCAAGAAACTTATGCAATATCACAAGATGTATCCAAAAACCAAGCTACGCGCGAACTGTGTAAACACACAATGGCAAGGGCGACGCACGAGACAAACAAAGGTTTTTTTTTTGTGTCGCCCTCTCATTCGCTGACCTTGCTCAGAATCACAAAGGAGGGTATAAACCATATTTGGTATAAGGGCTGAAGAGGAAAACATGAGCTGTTTGGCTATCACTGTTGCTACGCACGCAGTCGATGTACAGAGCAAGCTATAGGCTGTTCGCGGTAAAGTGAACACTTTTCAAAACTATTTCCATGAGAACAGCAATCAATAAATATATTTTGTAGTGTTCGCGGACATAAAATTTCAGTTGAGTTTAAAATATACGCTATGTCTAATATAAAAACGGAAATGTTTATCATAAATAGGCGACGGTAGAATGCAAATCGGCCGAGAGAAAACAGTAACTAGGCGCTCAAAAGTGTTCATTTTACCGTGAACAGCCTTTACGCGTAGGCCGTAGACAGTGCGCGTGGTGTGAGTAGGAGCAGAAACAGGGAGGGAGAAAGAGGACGGAAGAGAGATGCGTCATCACGTTACCTGCTTATCTTCGGTGTTGTGTGCACAGTCTATCTTACCAGGCCCGTGTCCTACCTATCCAGGCGCGCGGCGCAAATGTACTTCAAGAGACGTTTTTAGAGTTTTTCGCCGATTCTTTTTCTTTAATAGCTGCGACTTATTTATTAACGGACACCACCTATATTATTATGCACGCTTACGGACGTATTTTAAAACATCTTTCCTACTTTAAATAGTATTTTTAATTCATGCACTTTTCGATTTTAATTTTTTAAATTTTTTTTGAAGGGGATCGAGAATATTGTCGTAGTTGCCTATGTCGTAGTAGCGGGGTTCGACTGTATTTAGATTTTTAACAGTTTTTTTAATATTTTTACTTTTCACAAAGTGCACGTGCGCCGCCGCTCGTTGAGTGTGCGAGAGAGACGGTAATATGTTTGCGCGGGCTGGCTTGAGCCAATGGAAGGACTCGTGGTTCTAATTTATTTAAATTTATGTAGTAAGTTATTGTGTAATTTTGGTTTTAAAGCAATATTTTCACTTTACAAGATGTTTAAAGGTATAAAAGTTTGTAATTTGTTATTATATTTAATTTAGTTTTAATTTTCCGTTACATTTTTACCTTGGTGTGCTGGGTGGCCGCTAGAGGCGCTGCAGGGAGAGAGCAAGCTCCGCGGGGTCGGCCATTTTACTTACTTGTTGCCTGGTCGCGGACGGGGACAGTCGTAGTTGTTTTTAGTGTGGTGAGAGATGGCTGCGGGTAGCGTATTGACTGGGAGTGAGTGATAGAGGTGGTGGAACAGCCATGGGAACTGTTTAGTTTCATTTATTTCTCTTCTTGTTTATGGCGTGACAAAATAATGTGAAGTCTGTGTTGCGTTTTTTTCCCGGCTTTATTCAGACTGTTCTCTCCCGGGAGCGTCGGTTTCTAATTATGTGGAGTAGAAATTTACGGTTTGTAATGAAACTGTCTGGAGAAGGATTTTTAAGTTCTTAATAAAAAAACAGTCACGTGAACAAGCTTCAGTTTATTTTACGTAGACTTCTGTTAAACCACTACAGTGGATTCTCTATGTATTGAAACCTAATGGATTGAAATACCTGCATCCATGGAACACATTCTGGGGCCAATTAATTAATTTTACAGCATTTTAAGACCACATCCATTGAAATCCCTCATGTATTGAAATTTTTTGTCAGTCCCATGAGAAACGGTGGATAGAGAATCCACTGTATATGATCACACTGGCCACTTCAAAGGTTAAGTCAACAATTATTAATTAACTTTATCATCTACTTTATCATCTTCATTCTTTCATCGCTGCGACCCGTACCATTCTTGATGTCGTGACGAGGATGGTCCGGAAGTACGTCAGTTAGCCGACCCGTCACACTACTTCCATTCTTTTTGATATTGGGAATCTGGTTCTATATTTGTGTCTGTCTTTTGTGTCTTGGTGTTGTGTTGATATTCGACTGAATTTCATTTCTTAGAATTCTTTGTTGTCTAATGTAATATATTTCTTTCATAAAAAAAACCTGTCAGAATTCCTTTGGGACTGCTTTTTTTCTGTTTATTTTTTTCGTGTGTGTTTTATGTCCATTTTTTTTTGTTCTTTTTTGTACTTGAGTAATGGTGTATGTCCGTCCACAAACTAATAAATTCTAAATTTAAACTTCCATTGCAACAAACATTTAAAAACCTAATCTATCCAATGTTTCATCTGACACGGATAATCGAAGTCTTTGTCTTTCGTACTTGGCTGAATACCCTCTTTGATTCAGAATTGCTGTAGGGAATACATAGTTAACTCCACTGAACAATCTTAGGCAAGGATAAGGTTTGTGTGTTATGCTAACTACTGTTAAGAGGCTCACAACTTGTTTAATCAACATAATGTACATGCCATCACTGACTTTTTTATTCATCTTGGTGTGGCACCAGTGCTAAGAAATCTTTACAATGCCCTGAAAAGTATGAGCAATTAAGCACTTTCATTATCAAAAACCCTAAAAAACACCCATTTATAATTTTTTTACATTAATTTTTATTCTTGTAGAAATTATGTCCTCATCCAAAAGGAGAATGGTTTTTCTCCAAAAGTGACATCTTGAAAAGTGACGCAAGTACCGCTGAATATAACTGAACATGTAAATCCCTATCACTGTTCACAAAGGAGTATCCAGAAATATCTTTAAAGTAGCAACATAATTTTGTTAATAATTAAATAAGTATGCACATTTGGTGGGAACACATTTCGTTATCAGCAGTATTTACCAGTACTTACGTACTAAAGATTGTGAATAAAAATTTATTAATAAATACGTACTTTTAGTTATTAGAAAACTGATCAATACAGTAGTTTTCCTAGTTCCATTTCTCTTGGAGTTTTTGTTTTCAGCTTCTGCGAGCCGTACTAGAAAAAAAATTACCTCTAATTGTTTTTGCTTGCTGACTTACATTAAAAAATATTTACGAAGTAGAAAGTGATTTACAGTAACGACGAAAAAAATTTATTACAGTTGCAATGTTAACAAACTTTGTTTTTAATTTGAGACATCATAGATATCCTACGTTTAGTTGGGAAAGTCCACGCATGAGACAAACACACAAGATGGTGGACTGTCAAACTGGTACCGCTATGATGTTCCACTTTCATTCCAGTGGAATATTTTGCTACTAACTATAATTCAATCTTGCGGCAACCATTTTGTTCTAATAGTGTCGTACTTCTGACTTGAATGTAGTTAACATCTCTGGTCCAGAAACGTTAAACAAAACATTGCGGTGCAATAACTATGCAATGAAATACAGTATTTTTTGTTTCTATTTTTGGGGATATAGGCGTCAGTAGCAGTCCAGCAAGGTGTATAATTTTTTTTATACTGAATCTTATGCAATGTAATTGTCTAAACAAATATGACAATGATCATTGACGAACAAGTTTTTATTTTATAGTTGACGTTTACCAACGGAGTTAAGAAATGCATTTGCATTTTCATGCCCTATTTTAGTAGCAATACAATCAGAAACCTCCAATAGTTTGCTGTAAATCACACTGGTCAATCAGCAATACCTGTGAGACTAAAATATGTTCTCAGGGTTTTTTTTTTATTTTATTTTAAGAATTGGCCATTTCGATCCCACAACAAGGGATTCGGTTAGATTTCGATTCCAGTGGAATCGATGGATTCTGAAATCAGAATAGACCAGTCATTACTTTAAAGCCATTTCCCTGTTTCTATTGTTTTCACAATAATAATTTTTTTAAGCCTAAACGAGAGCAGATATCACAAACCTGTCTGACAATGATTACAAGGAAACCTTGTATTTTCGTTACTGTTACTATTTACGTTTTCCCGCGAGTTGCACTTTTTTCTTCAGGTCCCGTTTGTCTGCAATTTAGTGCAATGTTAAATTTTCCCGCATATCACATCCACATTTTATTTTTCCTGCTGTTTACGTTTTTCGCCATCCGAAGACTAAAAATACGAGATTTCAGTCATAGATGACAAAGAAAGGACATCTAAACTGGTTTGGAAATAGAGCAGAGAAGAAACAGCACAACGAGGTTGGTGATCACGTGCAAAGCCATAGGAGAATGACCGTGATCGCTTGTAATGCTTGCGCTCACGGCACAAAAAATTCAAGATAGTGGCAAGAAAATTGCTGCCGCTATCACTATCGATTGTCTCGAATGCTTTCGATTGCTGTATTCACGTTGGCAACATTGATCTCTTTACTCGCATCACCCCCCTATCACCCTCATCTTTGTGTATCCTCTAGGGCCCCGGCCAGCCGATTACAAACAAGCTGCGACACAGCACGTAACCTTTTATTTATGCTTCTACAGCACGTGACTTTCTAAGTTTTCACAACCTATGTATAAGTAAAGCCCCTTGAGTACATTACGTTACTATTTCAACTAAATTTGCTAGGTTTTAACCAAACACCAACGTTAAACAGAATTTAACTTGCTATAACTCACTACAGTTACACTTACCACTTTGTTAACTACTTTCTCATGACGATACTAAGTTCAAATTACCGATTCTGGATATCACTTTTTCTCTGCAAGATGCCTGTTAATAAATTTAGTTTATAGCTAACTTTAAATCCAAGATTTTTTATTGTTTAAGACGACTAAACGTGGACTTAATGCAAAAATGGCCTACTTTGACATATAGAGGTTCCAAATGGGTCAAAATGGGTCCGAAATGTTATAACGACCCTAATCTCGGGAACCGTGAGGGGTCGTTATAAAGAGGCTTTACTGTACAAAGGATGGACGGTTGGCAGGTTTCCAGTGCATCATCAGCTATACAGCTGTTCCCCTACATAGGAAAACATAATACATACATACATAATAAGTATTTTATCAAACACAAGAACCAACCACTAGAGTCGCTATCTGTACGCATCATCTTCGGAGGTGGTCCGCCATCCATGTCTCTGTTCATGTGTCCTCGGGGTGGCCGTCTTGAGTTGAACCTGTAACAAACAAATCTATAAAGTACAATTGTGTTCATGGGAAACTAGACTTTACAGATCAATATACTGTACTTGGTTCAACATTGACTGGAAACTTGTAAGTCTACACTACAAACACCTCTGCACACACATATAACATAAATTTGGCGTAGATATTTTATAATGAAATTAAAACATCTACGGTTTCATATAACTTCAATGAGAAACCATTAATACGCAATTATGCAACTTTATGTTTATAGGTTCTCTTTTCTATGCTTGTTTATACCAGCAGGTATCCAATTAAATACAAAATATTAACGGTTTTTTGTACATAAAAAGCTCAAAATTACTAAGAAAACTTCTATGGAAAAGAAACATCAGTTACAAAGAATTTCAAAGATCATCACTGTAGCTAAGAACTGACATTCTCACATCGTATAATAAAGGATGTTCTCATTACAAATGTGATAAAAGTAATGCTCTGGCTACTATAAAGATGCGTGAGAAAAGGAAGATTATAAAATTGTTTTTGCTTTTTAATAACATTTTTCTGTTTGCTTCATTATATTAAAATGAGAACTTTATAACTGTTGCTTGTTCATACCACGTGGTTTGTATTTTTATCGTGACTTTTCTTTCAAATTTGCTTTACAAGACTTTTCTTTTTTGTAATTGAAAATGTCAATGTCTTATAAAAGCTGCTGCCGTATCATTTCAATGTTTAGTTACTACATTCTTTTTGTTAGAACAACACTATGAAGAAGTAGTTACTTCACCTGAACCACAGAAAAGACGTTTTACTTGAGAAGAAATTTTTACTAGCAGGTCACTTTAAAAATGCTGTAACTGAGTTTTACTGTAGGTCTATAAATTTTTATATTATCATTAAGTGGTAAATTTCAACGGAACGGTACGTACAAACAATACATTCCTACATGTTCTATACATATAACAGAAAATTTTGTAATAACACAATTTATTAACAAATAAATGTGCAAAAATGCTTCTCTGGAACGGTAACACCTGTGGAAAAACTACACCACTGTACAACAGAGAATGTTACATACCCAGTCATTCCGACCTGCTCCATGTTAAAGCGGCCAGCATTTAACTTGCACAGCTGCTTGATCACATTGATGACCTTCTCGTCCAGTGGAGTGGGCTCGGCGATGGCCTCGGGGTCCTTGGAGGCGCGCACTACCAGACTCTCCATGGCAGGCCGTAGCGCCACTACGGCCGCGGCCACGCTTGGATCCATGTCCAGGTTAATCCTGCGAGTGTCAAGGTAAATTACTGACCGTTAATCACCGCATAGTCTGGTTCAACAACTTTACTACCACCACACTTGCCAACTTTTCAAGAGGAGAATCAGTAAAACTAATACTGTAGATGTATAATTTTGGCTTAATGTGAGTGACAATTTTGTACCAAAATACAATAGACGTATGTTTTGACTGGAATCGTATAAATTACACCAATTTTGAAGAAAGTTAATGGATTTATATTGTGGCACTTAATGTTATTAATTTTCCAGGGGACCAATGAAAAAGAAAATGTATGCAGGAAAACAATAAATGTGGACTTTGCCAATAAATATACAAAATAATACAATAAAAGTTATGTGCGACTATATATTAAAGATAACACACTACAGTAATTTAAAGTAATTAAGTAATTTGAGAAGCCCAAGATGTTTTGCAGCATCAAATCTGTACTTTCCAGAAATGTTTTAGTTCCATCAAAATTTAATCCTCTCGTTTACCGTATACAAGTTTCGTAGGCCAAACCAATACTCTTTTGTTAGTTGATATATGGCACCAACTAAAAAAATCTACGAACATAGTTGAATCAGAAATTTAAATTAATTATGATGACGTTCAAACTATTTTCACAAAAATATACAATTCCGAAAAGAAAACAACTTCAATAACACGTGAAGTAAAACATGTAACCATAGATGCACAAGTACTTACCAGCAAGTAGGGGAACATAGGTAAAACACAGATGGCCACACATTTTTAATGCGACTGCCTGGCCAGGCCAGCTTCCTCGGGTGGCGAATGATTACATACTACAGTATGGCGGGCAGTAAACGGTGGTTGGTAACTAGTACATCTAGTGGCCGAGGAGCCAACTAGGGTATGGCAGGCATACAAAGTATGGAAACCTGTTTTTTAAATTAATTTCCATCAATTATGATTTTTATGATAGTTTTAAGCAAACTTCTATTAACAATTAATTTTCAACGTCACTAAACATTTCCCACCGCACCCTAGCTTACAGTAACATGATTTATTCTCAACTTATAATTCTCCAACTCACAATTTTCATTTTATTATGCAAAGAAAATTATTTCTGCAACGAAGAAAAATCGTATCCGCAACGTAACATGTGGATTTGGCATTGCAAACAGAGATGCGACAATGCTTTGATTAAGACTTGTGAATTGAGACCACTGACATCTTGCTACTTTAACCTTAACACATATGTACAACTACACTCACCAGCTGTCAAGTCGCACCATCTTGTCCACATACTCAACTTTCCGAGATCCAAAAAGCAACAAGTGGATAGGAGTGACCATCGTCATCTGCTTACAAGCCACTGCACGTGTACGGATCTGTGTGGGGGTAAAAATTATAGTAAGCAATGCATTGGTTACAAAGATATGATGTGTAAATGAAAAAAAAAAAGTTTTAAACCTTGTCATAATGTATTTATAGGTCGTTCGGGATAAAGTGAGCACTAAAAATTTAACCTTTGAAAAATATCACTAGCCGTTACTGCATATAATAAAACATGACACACAGTCCCCTTACTGCTCATATGGCTGGCAGCAAAATTACGCAATATAGTTCCCTGTATTTTCCAATTTAAATTCAACAATACTGAAACAAAATAAATCAAAATCGACGTAATTGTATTGTATATAATAATTAGTAGTTTTTTTTTTATCAAATTGTATCGATTCATACTGACTGAACATTTTAACTTACACGCGCAAGCATCAAATGATGTGTCCAGAGGAGATAGATGTTTCCAGGCGTCGGCCGTTACGCGCGGAAAGATACGAATTATCTGAAAGTAGAACTTTAGCAGGACTATTCTGAGTGTTCACTTTATTCCGAACCGCCTATACTGTGCTTGTTATGAGCCATCTTTGATACACAATGAGACAACCACATTTACCAGTAACATCGAACCTACATATTTCTGTTTCAAATTCAAAAATTTTCATCATAAAGTTCTCTATAGCGTATCTGTCACTCCATACACTGAATATTTCCATTCAGTACCTCACTGTTTTCAGAAAAGAATAAATGTACAAATATAAAATCTTCAGAGTTGTGCGAATGTTCGGTATAACGAAACCAAAATAGAATTTTCACTACTTTCATTTCCAAAGAATTTCAGCATTTGAAATTCATTAATAACAAAATATGTAGAGTTTAACCAATTTTCAATAGCTTATCGAAGTTAGTTTTGTTTTAATTGGTTCAGAAAAATCATTTCAATTCAATGAACATGTTAACACATTTACAAGTCATGTAAAAATATTTTAAGGGCTGCTTTGGATAAGGGCTCTTGTCCACATTTTCGGAAAAAGACTTTTGCATTTTTAAGGTTAGATGGTAAGGGCCCATGTGTCGTTACGGTGGTGTGTATCATCTTTTGAAATGATTATTAGAAATTATTTATGTGCATTTGAAAGACTGTGGCAAAATGTAAACAAACATGCAGAGTGTGAAAATGTAGTATTCTAATAGGCACCGACAATAGCACCGTAACCAAATCACATAACATTTGAAAAATTACCCAATTAATTTGTGCTATCAAACAGCAGCATAAGTATATATTCATTATGTACATTTTAGACAATTGGTACATGTAAATAAATATGGCTGCTGCCATGTTCCCGCTTGAGTAGCACAACAAACACAACATTAGAGCACTATTTTTAAGTCACCGTAGATTTTATTGCTGATTCAAGGTATTGAAAATACCACAAATGAAAAGTAACTAAATAAATTAAAAATATAAGTAAACAAGGTGATATATCATTGTTCACTAATCATGCAATGTACGCAGAGCACATGGTTGTTGGTATAATACGTCACTTCGGAAGTTGGGCAGCCTCAGCTCGGGACACGGCCAAACAGTATTGTTGTGGGAGACATTCCACTCTGCAGCATACGCTGTGCATTATAGGTTAACGCTGCGGCAGATCCTACACTAATCGTAACTCACACCCGACATGTTGCTTATTTTTTTAATAGGATTTAGAAAGATGTAAATTCGTAAAAATTATTTGGGCTGATATATTCTCTCTCTTAATGCTTGTAGCATGTTGTCAACACATGCAACAAAGTTTAATTGCAATGGGTGTTTTTAATTTCTGGTGCTCAGAATGTATACTTGCACAAGTACAAGAAGTTATGTTGAATCCTACTGACGTGTCATCAAATTCAGTTATATGAAGAAATAGTTTTTGGCTACATAAAATAGTATTATATACAACAGACTGTACCAAAATCCAAGCGTGAGATGCACTTACAAAAAGATGATGTAAGAATCATACGATATGCCTATTGTTGTACTGTGTTGCGACAAAATATGCACATTGATTTAGCATAATCAAATTTAAATATTTAATATATTTAATTTTAAGAATTTGGTAAACTTTAATTACACTTGAATTCATCTCAAAAGAATTTCGTTTTGAGAGAAATAAGTTATAACCCTAAAAATCTTTACACACAAGGTTATTAATTACGTTTTTCTTAAATCAACTTCCGACTTTCTCATAAATTAATTTTATTGGTTTAAACACAATTCAATATAATAGTTTTCTTTAAAATTAACTAACTGATTAATTCAAAACGTTTAAAGTTTTGTACTAAAAAATCAAAATGAATTTGCGCCGCAACTTAAAATTTATGTTAAAATTTTACAATCAAAATGACACATACAAATATATTATGAATTATGTATAGGAAAAATCCATGCAGAGATAACATCTGCTACAGTACAGTAAAACCTCGTTAATTCAAACTCGGTTAATTCGAAATGCTATATAAATCGAAGCCATCGCTCGGTCCCGAACGTGAGGATAGGATTTCACATGCTATGGAGTTTGGTTAATTCGAAATTCGGTTAATTTGTAATTCAAAGCTTTTTTCTGGCCCAAACAGGGATCAAGCCCTAGTAATTCGAAGTCATTTTGATTCAGAAGTCAGTAAAATGTGCACAATCTAAGATTAATGCTGCGTCGAGTGGCTTTGTACAGCCCTGGCTTTGTTTCCGTTACCGCACCTGCCCGTGTCGTGCTGACCTTGAGGCTTCCTAGCTGTCTGCTTGCGCATGGCACTCGAGTTCGAATGTGTGTGTGTGATGTGCGCAAAGAGAGAGGAAAATAAGAATGGAAGGCAGGAACGGCACAGCATAGGACAGCCTGTGGCTGTGTGATGTGATGATCACGTGATTTTTGTGCTTTCCTCCCGCACTGTCTGTGAGCTAGATACAGTTACGGTAAGACATGTGCGCATGTGCCACGAGTCTGAGTATTTCATTGGCCAGGGAAAAGCGGGTAGAATGAGTGAAGGAGAGGATGAGGAAGATGGTAGCTCATCAACTCCCCCCCCCCTGTCCAACTCGTAGAGTGAGCTGGTTTTCTTTATAGAACTTCTCCACTGCCCTTCCCCCCCTGCCTTACTAGCCACATACCAAGCAGATGTCAGAGTTGCGTCATCCTGCACGTGCCTCCTATACCCTATCCATTCTAAGGTTGCAGCTAATTCAGTCAAGTGAATGACAATAAAATTTTTGCACAGCATAAATGTCATTTTAATTACTGAAAAATACAAGTAAAGTTTGTAACGGCACAATCACAATGTTAGGAATGAAGACATAATTGAATTGCTTTGATTTACTTCGTTAGAAATTTTTAATTCTGCTGCAACCTTAGAGTGGACGGAGTATAGTCCTTGTTCTCTTCTACCTCCCTCCCCCCTTCCCCCTTTCAGGCGTGAGTTGCCAGTCAACAATGCAGCTTCTAGGAGAATACGGTCAGCAGAGTGGCAGGCAAAAAAAGCACAGGTTTGTTTCCGGTGTTCGGCTGGTGTCATGTAACTGGCAACTCGTGGGAGGAGAGAACATATAGCAGTCAAGGTCGCAGTGTCTGCTTGCTGCCTCCTGTGCTACGTTGCCATGTTGTGTGCACTGCATGGATGCCATGCAACCGTCTGGCTGGCTGCACTGCTTGTCGCGGTTTATCACTCAACATCTTATCACTTACAATAATATTTAACTAACACGGCATCTGATTTTTCCTTGGAAAAACTAATGAAAAAATAACTTTGCACTTGCGAAAATGACTCGACGACTATGTTTAAAAATTTTCTTTTGGGAGGAGGGTTATTAGTCATAATTACTATTTTGGGTGTGTTACATTGTTTATGAAATAATTTCACTGGCAAAACGTCACGTATTCCTCCCAAAAGCTACTGGAAAATTACTTTGCACTTGTAAAAATGACTCTGTGCGAAATATTTAAATTTTTTTTTGGGTGGTGAGGGGATATGGGTAGGGACATGAAATTTTCGCGAACCGCGAAATGGCGCGAAATAATGCGAAAATTGACAAAAAATCATTATTTCACGAAATTTCGAACTTATCTACAGTTTACACGAAATGTCCGCGAAATGCGCAAAATTTCGGGCGATTTTCACAATAAAATCCAAGTTTAGTACGTTTTTTTAAGCAGATGAGTTGAACAAACGTAACTAGCAAACACACATCTTTTGTTTATACAAATGTACGCATAACTTACGATTTTG
>PNEQ01003873.1:21479-35720 GCA_003012365.1 Medauroidea extradentata
AAATCCAAGCTTTTGAGAGTGTGTAAGATTTAAATTTACCAGTGGGTAAACCTATTTTGTTGGTTACTTTGTGTACCGGTACTGTATATATTTGTTGTAGAGACCTTTAAACGGCTCTAGTCTCAAAAAAGAGTTTAAGTGTACTTGGATTTATTTAGTTAAACATTTTTTCACTAACTTTATTTGACGAAATATACCAGTTTTTATGACGAAATTCTAACATTTTTATGACGAAATGAGCGACTTTTATTTACCACAAAAGTGGGTCCCTAGATATGGGGTGGTAAAATTTACCGTTTTGGGCTAAAAATTCTTCAAGATGTCCGTAAAATTCTTCCGCCTCTTAGAGATCCAAAACCATGCTTTTATAAATTACCGTATTTGCCGACGTATAAGATTAACTTTTGTTTTACAAGTGTCCCTGCGCCGTTTTTTACCACGCACCACAGCTAGCGTCGTTTGGCGATCTATACATCTGGAGCGCGTGCCGAGATCCTTTGTCTCGCCAACAAATTGCTCTCGGGTGACAACAACGTACAGGAATGCAATGACTTTCTGCAAGCAGCTGCTGCAGCATTTGGCGTGCGGCCGGGAACTGACTTTGTCGCCGGTCACGTGTTACCGTCGCTGTGCATTTCCTTGGCTCTTAGGCGCCCTGAGGGCAGTAGTGCCCATGTTATTGGTTTCTGTATCTCCTATGATATTTATAAAACGGTAATAAATGCATTACAAATATTTAAACAAGATATTCATGTTTCTGGCAAAGGAAAAAAAAAATTTTTCTGCCGGGTATTTCAAAATTAATAATTTTTTTTTCAAGAGTTTTTACCTTAAAAACAATGACTCGTCTTATGTGCGGGGTCGTCCTATATGCCGGCAAATACGGCAGTAATAACAATCACATGCTGTGGCAAAGGCAACGCGTGGCAGACATCGAGAGCTGGAACAGGAATCGGGAAGCGCAGAGTTGCTGACACCCTATTAGACGTGATGCGTGTTACTTGCAGTACAGTGCTCGCCAAGAAAAACCAAGCGTACGACGACCAAAAAAAATGCAACAAATTTTTTTGGTCCATATACTTCATACTACTATTCCCTTTTTCAATTTGAATGATTAACAGTTCTCGAAGACTACCGTAAAAATGGGGTGTAGAAACACAGACTTTGTACCTTTTATTTTTTTAAATAAATAAAAAAAAAAAAAAAAAAAACAACCTTCGGAATTTGCTAATTCAAAGTACCAAAATTTCGGTCCCGAGCACTTCGAGTTAATGAGGTTTTACTGTATTTAAATTATTTTTTTCTGCTTGTACACAGTTTTCTGCATTGCTACTGAACTTGCTACACAACTGTACAATATTACTGTAACAACTAATAATGTACATAATTTGTGTAAGTTGTTTGGCCAGTAAATAAATTGTTGTTGTTTTTGCCATTACCAATTAGAAAAATTTAAGTTACTTTAAGCCAGAAAGTGTTTCACAAACACAATGCCCACAGCACAGTTGGCACATGACTACACGACCTTGAGAGTATCTTGAACCTTACAGGAATGATGAAACCTACAAGTTATTCACAGTGCACGGCAATAGCCATCAGGTATTTTTAAATGGCGGACTGAAATTTTTTTTTATCTGGCTATATTGCATTTATCTCTTTAAGACAGACAACTCATTACCTTGGACAGCAATTATTCTCAAGTGGTTTGAATTATTAAGAGTTCAGTATGTTTGAATTCAGCAAGTATCGATTCTAAAACACATAAATTTTGTGTTGACATTGATATCAAATTGACATAGAATATGAAAACACAGATTTTACAGACACACGACAAAATCAGGGCTCTACAGTATTTTCTTTATCATTCAAAATGTTAGTAACTTATCCAAATATACTTGCAATAGGCCTTGTTATAATAATATCAGAACAAGCCTAGAAATAATGTGACGTACGACATAGCGTATAATACAAAGCATGAGGTGCTACGTACCTTCTCACCAAACACAAAGAATGGGAAGGGGAAGTTCTGCTCGAAGTTGCTACAGTTCACTGAAGTCTTGTGGATGAGTGCGGCCCTTGCTTCCTGTGTCAGGACCTACAATATATGTTTCATTAGAGAGAGTACTACTGCCTAGTTACAGTAAGTATGAATGAAGACTGAATCCTGGTTTAGCCATTACTAAATGGTTGTACATCCTTTAAAAACATCTTAGTCAAATTAAATGCTTACTCATTTAAATTAAGGTGGGAATTGTAAGAGGGTTAAGTTGGAAAATGGTAATAATGGCAGAGGAGGAAATCAGAAGGGGATGAGGACAGAGGCAAAGAAAAGCAGAGGGGGAGGAGAACAGTGGAGGACAGAGTCTGATGAGGGGTTAGAGAGGTAGGGACTGGAAAGGGGACAGTTGTAGGAGGAGGATGGTGGCAGAAGAGAGGTGGTGGCAGGAGAAGGGGGTTGGTGACAGGAGAAGAGAGTTGGTGGAAAGAGAAGGATGGGGTGCCTGGAGAAGAAGGGATAGCACCTGGAGAAGAAGGGTGGTGCCTGGAGGTGAAGAAGGGAGGGAGGGTACCAGGTGAAAGGGGAGGTTCGTGGAAGGGGGGATGGCTGGAGAAGGAGGGTGCCAGAAAGGAGTGGGACTTGACTTGAGAAGGGGATGGCTAGAGTAGGGGGGGGGGGGCCAGGAGAAGGAGATGGCTGGAGAAGGGAATGTCTGGGGAAGTGTGAGGGTGGAGAAGGAGGTGGAAAGCAGGAATAGGCAAGGAGATAACTTACCTTCCTCTTCTCCTTGTGGTAGCAGACATTAGGGTAGAGGCCCATACTGAGAAGAGCTATGACCATGTCTAGCTTGGGATCTGGACCATGGTAGTTGAACACTTGTTGCACCATGCACTCCTCAGAGAAGCCCTGAGACTGCAGCAGATCCTTCAGCTGGTTCTACACACACAAGCATTATCACTGCAATACCTCTGCTGGACAGACCACGGATAAATACATAAAACACAGAACTCTATACATAAAGGAAACACACACTAAAGATGTCCAAGAATACAAATACAGATTAAAAGACAAATAAAAGGGTTGCAACAGTAAATTAATGTACCCATTATCCATACCAACTGGAAATGCCAGATCAGATTAGCGAACATTATAATCAATACATTTTTAAGTTACATAACTCTGACACAGCTTATCAGTAAAATTCCAAACACAGCCACATCTCTCTAACTATTACCACCTAATGCCAAGGCAACGTGAAAAATTTTGGTTGAAAAAGTTGAAAATTCACACTTCTGACAAAAATTTTTTTTTAAAATCATTTTACGGGTCAAAGCTTGACTATAAGATCTAACGATAACATATATCTAATGACATAGACTGTCGTTACATCGAGGTTCCAATGTAGTTGCACACTGTAACAAGGATCAGCCATATACTAATGTAATCCAATGAAAAGCTAAGTACTGTAGACTGACTATTGTAGCATGGTTCTCGTCAATGTTAAGACGGTGACATAGTGGCTTGTCTCCTGGTACCTTTGCCTCCCAGGTGACCCTGAGCGTCGGCATAGACAGCATCTTGTGGTCACAGAACGCAGCTTCTGCCTGCTCTCCTGCAACGCGTGCGTCCTCCCAAGCCTGGAAAGCGTTCAACATTGCTACGTGGTCTGAGAACCTTGTTCCTGCAAATGACTTCTGCTGGAATGTCAAGCGACGCTTGTCTAGAGCTGTAGGAAACATCAAAACAAAATTCTGTGTGAACTAAGCACACTACAGATCTTGTAGAAAAAAAAAAAAAAAAAACACGCAATAGTATCATTACATTTAAAGATCTTATTTTACATTAGTACCTCATTGGTACATTTTAGTGAAGAAAAAACATGGCATGGTTGCACCATTTTCCATAGATTCTAGACATGAGCATTTGAGCCAAAAACTATTACAAGTGTAACATCGAACCATTGTTTCTCAAGGGATTAAACAAAATTTATTACATTCAAATGTTCAATGGATGTGTTCATGTGCAGATAAACAAAAACTTGCCCCATAGAATGTGTTCCATAAATGCTGACATTCAATACATAGAGGTCTTACTGTACCTTCAAGTAGTTTATATGATCTACAGGCACTTACATTATAAATGACACATTATTTGTTGATGGCAACGTAAAATAATACATTTGAAGGCTCTACAAAATTATGCTCTCTATTTTTTTTGCAGAAAATGAGTTTTCCAAAGTCAGGAAAACAAAAGTGGAAAATTATCTACTGTATGAATTTATGCACTCTATGTTGTGGGAATGTGCACAATTACAAAAATAACGACTTGGTTCGACAAACCATAATGGATGCAAACACAACATTTTATGTCTACTATAATACTTGTACAGTACTGTAAAACATTTCTCTGATCTCAATATCCTTCATGTCGCAAAATTATTTCTTATTCTTTCAATGAGAGTAAAAATGGGTATTCTGTAACACAATAAAATTACAGCAATGTAAAAAAAACTGATAAGTTTAAAAATGATAGTGTGAGATAATTGAAGACTACATATAAGTAGAGCAGATGACTCACTGGTGCTGAAGACGTCGGGAGATGTTGAGCTGCTGGCCGCGAGCGTAGCCAGAGCATCACCACAGAAGAACATGCAGCCCAGGATCATCATCTTTCCGAGGCGCGGCTCTATTGGCAGCTTGGCCAGGATACGACCCAAGGGAGTCAGCTCGTCATTCTCATCCAGGCATTTCATCTCTGCACACATCAAGAACACAAAACAACCTGAGTCTTCGAGTCCCTCATTGAAGTGTGCTTGCCTTGTTCTACAGCACTGAGTTGGGACCAGATTACACTGTGAATTTTAATAAAACCACAATAGCATTTAAATGCACGTTAATACAATGCTAAACACCAAAATTCAATTTAAATCACAAAATAAAACAAAAGGACCCTTAAAACACACCAATATTTGTTCGTGAAACCTAGACTATTCCCACTAATACCATAACTTATTAACGTAAAACAAAGGAAGAGGCAGTCAGCCATGTCTCTTAGTCCGAGGAAGCTGCTCTAAGCAGCGAAACGTCGGGATACGTGCTTCTGCGATTATGTGTGATTGTGTCTGTGTATCTTTCAAGTACTAAAACATAAGTACTTGTGCTTCTGTCTTTTGTACATACATAACTTATTAATGTACATCTTATCAGAAAAATTTAAAATTTTCACTGGGATATGAAATTAGATTACGCCTTTTGCTTAAAGGGACCCAACCTTTACACTTCGTGTTAGAAAAGTTAGACTTAGCAGTTGTCTACGGCAAATCAATAAAATATTATAAAATTGAAATAATGATTACCGTATAAATTAGAATATTAGAAAGAAAGACACTGTCAGCCACATGGAAGTTTACTTCCAACTGGACTTACCTTATAAAGTACACTTGTAAGAAGTTGCACTGAGATGTTCTTGCTCATGTGTATAGCACTGCTGGCTAGTCACAACTTACACTAAGTTACTCTAGTTCACGTGACAGTGCAACATGCAAACTAGCATTCACAACTGCAATTTTGGCATACACGTATATCTATGGTTGCTTTGTTTACTTACTCTGGTAATGTGAAGTTAATGTAGAAAAATATTAATGCAAAGTGGCAACATAATTTACAATTTATGCAAAGCGGAACCGCATGAACTAAAATGTCTACCGAGCTAAAAGATTAGCATTTCCAGTTGATGAAAAACATTGTAAAGGGGTTCATGTATCCCTTGGTTATGCCAATTCCAGCACAAAATAAATAGTGAATATTGTTAAATTATTTACCGTAAGAAACAGCACAAGTCATAGTCAGGAAACTGGAAATTGAAAATTTTTGTCCTCAAATCGTTGGTTCAACTTCTTTAAACACAGACACACCCTTGTTTATTGGTCAAAGCTTTTTCAATGTTTACAACTTACTGTATTTTTTTTTTACTTTGAATTTCCTACAACGTGTGACTTTACATGTTTAGGAGTTTATTTTTTGTTAACATTTTTAATAGCTATACATACGTTAAATTAATACAACTTAGTAATATTAAAAGTCATTTTCTGCATTTTCCACTTTTTACATTTTCCCACTTTTTAAACCACTTTTGCAGGATCCCTTGAAAGTTTAAAAAAGGAATTCTACTGTATTACAAAAACTTAAGAACATGAACAGGTTTTAAAGCAATACCACTCTGACAGTAACGTATTGTAGGACTACATATGAGTAATATAACTATACAATAAATACCTACGTACCACACACAAAATCTGTCAAAAATTTGGACGTCTAAAAGTAAGGCGTGCATCGTACATGGAGAATTTCCATTTTGAGGGTTGGTGTTTGCGGTAAACTTGGCTACAGCATGAGTGGCTGGCGCTCGCGGGAGACTTGACAACAGCGCGGGTGACTTGGCAACAGCGCGGGTGACTTGGCAACAGCGCGGGTGACTTGGCAACAGCATGGGTGACTTAGCCACAGTGCGGGTGACATGGCAACAGCGCGGGCGACTTGGCAACAGTGCGGGTGACTTGGCAACAGTGCGGGTGACTTGGCAACAGTGCGGGTGACTTGGCAACAGTGCGGGCAACTTGGCAACAGTGCAGGTGACTTGGCAACAGTGCGGGCGACTTGGCAACAGTGCGGGCGACTTGGCCTGCGCTGAGTATGCTCAGGAACGCTGACGTGTAGACTTCCTTCCTGTCGCCATTAGTGTCGTGCGCAGCAAGCATTGTTCTGTCACCGCACTGTCATTAATAATGTTTCACAGTGTTATCGACCCATTACAAAGTCGAAACGGCTTTGTTCTTTTACTGCCGGTGAAAAGTTAAAAGTGATTGCTGAGGCAGAAAACATGACATCTCAGAATCTTGCATCAGGCAGTGGCGACGAGACAAAGTCAAGTTGCAAGACTGCAATGTAAACAGGTGTGCTTTCAGGGGCATGACAGTCAAATTTCAACCAGTAGAAGAAAGACTGCATGCTTATGTAACAGAATTACGGCAGTTTGGTTATGCCGTTACTACTGAGATGTGCCAGATGCAGGCTTTGAAGATTGCGCGGGAATTGGGGGTAAGCCCAGTATTCAAAGCTAGTGCTAACTAGATTTACCATATTTACAAAAGAAATGGCTTATCCATACAACAGGAAACCAGTTGACATGCGGCCAACACAGCCGTATCAATTACTCCATTTTTTTAAGCGAGTAGTAGCAATTTGGTGTCGGAAAACAGAAAGAAAAAATATAATTTTTTTGGAAAAAATGATATTTCCACCAAAATTTGGATTTGAAAATGGGAGTGCATGTCTTACGCGAGTGTGTTACATAAGTGGGTCTTTACTGTAATTTGTCAGCAAAATATGCGCGTAATAGCACGCACGCATACACACATGCTCTCTCTCTCTCTCTGCTACAATAAGACACTATGAGACAAAAGTGTAGTCTGGTATCTCACCCTTCAACAAGACCTCTGCTTCAATGACTGCATCGATGGGTGGCGGCTCTATAGCCTTACTGAGGAACTGACCAATAGCACCAAGGCGAAGCAGTTTGATAGACAGTGCTATCTCATGTAGTGGTGTTCTGAACATCTCAGGTGTCATGTGTTCTTCTAGCTTCTGAAACCTTGCCTGCAACACATCCCAGCCCAAACAACTCAGTATTGTGTACTATAAACAACAGTCCTCTACACAGTGCAAAACTTTAACACTCAAACAGTCTAAGCTTTTCGTAACATATCATACAAATTTTAATCAAACTTCATGCCACATCCTACTTTGTCCTTTGACTGCTAGGTACTCTAGTTATCAGTAAGCACAATTCTGTAAGTATTTGCGCATCTCTTGTCAACCAGTTTTAGTACTAAGTAGCTCAGCAGCCATTTTTCACCTTATATTGCTTTACAATAAATTATACTGACTATATAAACAGAGTACTAACAGGATGGTACTCGCAGATAGAAACACACACACATAGGACGAAAACATTTCTCGGCAGACACGCAGTCACAACGTTTCGCAGACTACATCTGCTTCATCAGGTGAGTGCAGGCACACTGAAGTCTATTGTCCAGCGGTGGTTGGTAATCAGTGCACCTAGCGGCCAGAGAGTAAACTAAGGTGCGGCGGGAAGTTTGGAAGGTGGGTTTGTTATCTGAGGTTAAGGTCAGGTGGCTGTCTGGATTTTGTGATGTATTGATGTGCCAGTTCCCAGCGTCTTAATTCTGCTTTGTTTTTGTTATTCAACTGTGGTAGGGCCCTCACCACTCTGGTTGTATAACAGGAATCAAAGTTGGAGCTATCAAGTGCTGCATGTGCAGCAAATGGCTTCTCATGTGGATCAACCTACCTTTCAAACTTCCCGCCGCACCTTAGTTTGCCCTCTGGCCGCTAGGTGTACTGATTACCAACCACTGCTGGACAATAGACTTCAGTGTGCCTCCACTCACCTGATGAAGCAGATGTAGTCTGCGAAACGTTGTGACCGCGCGTCTGCGGAGAAATGTGTTCATCCTATGAGTGTGTGTTTCTATCTGCAAGTACCATCCTGTGAGTATTTGAGCAGCCTTTGCCGCCACTGTCCTATATAAACAGAGTGTACACTCCAATAATTCTATTCGTGTCATATTTAATTTTTCTGTTGTAGAAGTGTCATGTGGCCTATTTTACGAACTGACATTAATTTCCGAAATCTTTATCTAGAAAAACAAGTACACTTCTTTATACTAACAACCTTATTCATAAAACAGAAACAATTAACCATTTAATAAAATTAACTCAATACTTACTACAAATAAAAAAAGAGTGCAGTATCACACAGTAAGTGCCATAACATAATTTTTTTTAAATAGAAAATTTTATCCCACAGTGTGGTTGTCAAAATGTTGGGTGGTGCTCATTCTACAAGGGTACATGTGGTACATTAGTGGATGTGTTATATACAGACAATGGTAGAACAATAAACAAAGCTAATGAAAGAAAGAGATAGAGAGAGTTACCCGCGTAAGTAGTTTGAAACAGAATCCTGGCCGTACACGGCCAGCTCTACCCTTCCGCTGCTCCAGATTGGTGCGGGAGGCCCACACGGTCGCGTAGCTTGTCATGTTGTTGTGTGACGTGAACAACTTCATCTTAGACTTGCCACTGTCTATCACATACACTACATCATCGATTGTGATAGATGTCTCTGCAATGTTGGTGGACAGAATCAACTGTCAACACAAAACTCACATTGAACAGTGATGTTGCATGCTCTGTACTAAAAAATATTTGTAGGAATTACTGATTTTCAGAGGTACAACAAACCATTTTAATACAAACCTGATGGGACCTTACTTTTTGCAGGTTATAATATCAAGGTTTGTACTAACAGCTTTTAACAATCAACCTTGTAATTAAACTGTTTTACATAAAAAGGAAAGTTTTTATAAAGAACTGAAATAAGTAATTTTTTCTCAACTCACTCCAAGGGGAAAGAAAATCATTCCTATTAATGAGAACTTTTTTAATTAACAGAGTTAGTGCTAACAAGGTTCCACTATTGCTACGGGTGTGCGAATATTCGAAATTTCGAATATTATTCGAAAAGGAATTAATAATTATTCGTATTCGAAAAACGAATATCATCATGTACAATTTGCGAAGTATTCGATTAATTTCGAATATCACATCTAACTGTTCTGCCGCGGTAATGGTGGTTGGTATAAAATAATAACTTGCCTTGGAAAGTAACAAACATAAAAAAAAATTGTCAGCTGTAGTAAAATGAACTATTTAGAAGTTATTTTGCCGTATAAATCGCGTCAGACCATAATATTTACGTTCCTCTTTTTATTTTCAATACAGACGTGCCAACGTGAAAGAAACAAATTTTGGGATCGTGTTCACTCGTCCTCAAATCTCTGTTCATCATGTAGCGTTTCATCTTGCGATGAGTACTCTCACGTTGGCGACACTGTTACAATAATAAAAGCTAGCAGCGTTACTGTAAGAAAACGTGCCGTAATAATACGTTGAGAAAATATCAGAGGTTACGTTTATTTGTTCAGTTTCTACATGTTTGCGTTCATTAATAATGGATGACCAACACCAACAACAACCCAAAAATGTTATTTGGTGTTATTTCGAGCGTAGTGACAGAAAACAAAATGCTACTTGCAAAACATGTAGCACTGTTTTAAAAACACCTACAGGTAACTGTTTTTTTTTCTTTTGCAATAAACGGCATTTGCCGTTTAGCTTTGTTTATCCTGGCCAATATTTTTTGCTGTTATATTTTGACAACGGCGACTTCGCATGTTTTGATCGAGTTATTTGAGTGTTAGCCCAAATATTAAAAAATATATTTTGAAAAATTAAAAGTTCTTGGTTACGATGCCGCTTCATGGTGGATTCACAGTATCGCGACAGACGTGACGCTAATATTTCGATTAATAAACTTCTCGTCAGAAACTTTGTCGCGTCGGCTTCTGATTGGCTAAGAAAATCGCGTCGCGCCGCCACGTTTTTCACGTCTATTGTATTGTGAACCCAGCAATAGCCAAAACCTAATCAAATTCCACCTAACCTAACCATATACAACCTAACCTAACAAGTCAACCAACCCTAGAAAAATTCAACCTACAGTAACATGTTGTCAACCTCCATATTCAAATTAGTAATTAATTTATATAGTAAATTTGCCCAAACGAACCATCATCTCTGTACAAAATGTTAAAAACACATTTAGGTTGCAATTATACTTACTCAAGATTTTTATTTTCAGGAACGATATCTCTGAAAAATCACCTGTCCCTTAAACATCCTAATCTACACAAGGAATACCAGTCGAAATACGTTAGCTCAAAACATTCCAAGGTGTGTCAGCAAAAAACACTTGGGCAAGGGCAACAAACCATCACAAAATTTGTTCCCAAACAAGTTTGGTCATCTGACAACAAATCTGCAAAAGAAGTTACACATAAAATAACAAAATTTGTAGTTGGTGGTCTTCATTCGTATTCGATAGTGGAAGAAGAAGGTTTTAAAGAATTTATAAATAGTGCGTACCCACAGTATGTCATTCCATGCAGAACAACATTTTCTAGGTCTGTTGTTCCTAAACTATATGATGATACGCGGACGAAAATTTTAAGTGAAATGCAGAAGCACATGCAAGATGACATCAAGTCATTTTCATTGACCACTGATGGTTGGACATCACGCGCAGTAGATAGTTATTTATCGTTAACAGCGCATTACATGACAAGTAACTTTGAAATAAAGTCAACCATGGTGAACTGTTCTCACATGAAGTCTTCACATACAGCCATCAACCTTGAAACAGAACTTCGAGACTTGTTTACACAGTTACATGTACCTAGCACCATTCCTATCTATGTTGTAACAGATAATGCATACAACATTAAAGCTGCAGTAAAAAATCTCAACTGGAACCGCATGTCATGTTTTGCACACACGCTTCAACTAGCGATTAATGAGGCGAAAACTAATACACCTGGTGTAGATGGTGTATGTAAAAAAGCTCGTAAAATTGTTGGCCACTACACACGTAGTACCTCTGCTAGGCAGAGACTCCTTGAGAAACAGCGACAAATAGGAATTCCTGAACTCGAGGTAATACAAGATGTGGATACACGATGGAGTTCCGAACTTCAAATGTTGCAGAGATTGATTGTATTTAAAGAAGCCATAGCTGCCGAGCTAGCCTCAAGTAGTTCAGATGTAGATAATTTGACTACAAATGAATGGAAAACAGTAACAGGGCTAATCAAAGTTTTTGAACCAATGGCAGACGCAACTTGCCTAACAAGTGGTGAAACATACCCGACACTATCACTTGTATTACCTCTCTTAAAAGGGATTGAGTTTTGCTTGCAAAAACACATCGAGGACAAGCACCCTGGTAGTATGTTTGCAAATAACATGATAAAAGCAATAAAATCAAGATTAAGATTCCCATTAATATCACAAGACAAAACGTATCTGGCAGCTACTGCAGTTGACCCACGTTTTAAAATTGATGTACTCAGCAACGACAGTCAAATTATCGTCAGAGAGTATATAAAAACCAAGGTCAAGAACCTATACGAAAATCAAGACAAAGAAGAGACTACTGAAACAAGTAACACCTGCAACACATCCTCTTCCTCGAGCTCGTCACTTTGGTCTTGGTTGGAAAATATTCCCAGTAAAACCCCTACATTAAAATATAGTGCTCTTGAAAAAACTGAAAGTGAAGTGACACAATACTTTGCAACAGCAAGAATCCCTAGACATGAAGATCCTCTAGTGTGGTGGAAGAATCATAGTGACAAATTCCCTCAGCTTAGTAAAGTTGCAAGAAAATTTCTTCCAATTCCTGCAACTCAGGTTGCCAGCGAGAGAATGTTCTCAACAGCTGGTAATATAGTCACAGCTCGTCGGGAAACACTTCTACCTGCTCATGTAGAGCAACTTATATTTAGGCATGAACATTTCAAAGAATTGTGAAAATGATGTTTAACTTCAATCAATACATCAATACATCTTAATTTGGTTTGCATTCATATTCAGTTTAGTGTTTTTAGAACTACATCATGTTCAGAATGTACGTTCTTTCAGAGCTATGCTCCTTTTAAGTTCAAAAATATTATACCACTGACTGTACAAAATTGGTAGGTATATTTTCAAATCTTGTACAAAAAATAATGTAGGTACTTAATGATTTGGGTTTCTGTATTTGTGTCCATTGTTTCATTTTCAAGTAAATTTTTATAATATATTTAAGGATCAGAAGCTTGATAACCATCAGTTTTTCCAACCATACAGTAGAGTCTCGTTATAGCGAAACGTCAAGGTTCTGGGTTCGAAATTCGCTATAGCCGTGTCTTCGCTATAACCGAATTTTACCGATTCTAACCCCTAAACCCAAAAACACATTTAAACTGTCTTTAATCTAATTTAATTACAAAGTAGTACATTATTTTAAGGAAATATAGGTTTATTTTAACAGGTAAGTATGCGCTGGTTACAATGATACCCAACAAATATGGGTGAAACTATTCGCCATGTCCAAAAGGGCCAAAAACTCCGCCACGTCATGTAAGTATGGCTATCAATCACCGGACCACCTCAACTGTGTCCCGCCGTGCAGGAGCGCAGCAAGAGTACATACACGTGCCGGCAGTCAACATGATTACACTGCCAGCCGCTGCAGACCAATGTAATCAGTTTACCTAGTATAGCAATTTATTTATTTATTTTGGTATATCATGTGTTCCCTTTCACACTGTGGCACGCGTCAAATAATTTGTGTGCTTGCCCAAGACATATAAAAGTCAGCTTGGACGGGTGAATGTAATTGTTCACTTGTCCGTTGGGTAGGTAACGCTAGTGTTATTTGCCCGCAAATATAAGCAACGCAAACATTGGTAGTTGCTTCATTTTCGTGCACTAGTCATGAACTGTGTTTAGCGGCGGCACGAAGTTAAGTTCAAAGCCAATTAGTAGAACAGAAGTGCACGCATTGACTTTGAGCAAGGTCACAAGTTTGTGATTTTATTCCGGCAGTGTGCCGATTGAAAACGTGTCTGACCTACATGAGCGCTACCAAATCTAGAGAAGATAGACAGTTTGATGAAAAACAATGCTAAAGCTAGATATGCTAGTTTTCACAAACGGCCCACCACCCCATGATTTTTTTTTTTTTTTTTACTTTTTATTTTTCTTTCTTCTCCTTCAGCTGTCCAAACAGACTCCTTCCAAGACAAAAAAAAGTGACTTAATCTTGTTCCCATGCTATTCCTGATGGTGTGTAATGATACTTTAGTAATGCAACGGCCAGCCCGCAAGGATTTATTGCTTCTCGCTGACTTTGCTCCTTATCTCAATAAGCTGAATGTCTATGGAGTAAAATATGAGCTGTAGCAAGCTAAGCAGAGATAGGCACGAGTAGTTGTGTGGATGCGTGTGTGAGAGAAAGAGACAGTGTTATATATCTTCCAGAGGCATTTCTTCTGTATGCATGGTGTGTGTGTGTGTGTGTGTGTGTGTGTGTGTGACAGGGATAGCACAGCCGGCAGCAATTATTCGTAGTGAAGAAACAGCATATGTCCGCCGTTATTCAGTCAGAACACGCAGTTCTTGTTCCAAATAGCCGTGTCGTCATCTGATAAAATCAGAAAGCAAACTGTATACGAAACTACACACGGTTGAAAGCATAATGATTAACTACAGAAA
>PNEQ01003874.1:0-11723 GCA_003012365.1 Medauroidea extradentata
GTGGCCAATTAGCAGAGATGCCCAGGTCACTAGTAATGTTTATCCAGGTGGCCAATTAGCAGAGATGCCCAGGTCACTAGTAATGTTTATCCAGGTGGCCAATTAGCAGAGATGCCCAGGTCACTAGTAATGTTTATCCAGGTGGCCAATTAGCAGAGATGCCCAGGTCACTAATAATGTTTATCTAGGTGGCCAATTACAACAGATTGTAAGGCCCAGCAATGTACTTTTTCAGTCTTCTATCGAGAAGCTAAACAAAGATGATTATGTAGTCCTAGGCTGGGGTTCAAATGAAGTGGCAAAAAACGAAGGTGCAAAGTTTCTTAGTGCCACAAAAAAGGCCTTATCAGCACCGCTCACACAAACGTTGTTGTAATTAATGTCCCTCTGAGACACGATCTCTCACTTGACTCTTGTGTCAACAAAGAAATTGAGTCTGTAAACAAAAAACTTGTCACAGTATGCAACAGTTTTGAAAATGTCACAGTAGTTGATATCTCTAAAATGCAGAGAGATCACCACACCTCACATGGATTGCACCTCAACTACAGAGGTAAAGTTGAACTTGCAGAAAAAATTTGTGAAGCAATAAATAAACTACAGATGCCAAAGAAAAGTCCCTCTGAACCAATAGCATTGCCTTGACTAGACACAGATTCCACAGTAACTGTAACTATCAGAGGACGTCAGCTAATGATGCAAGTACACGAGCATAAACAGCCAGTTCCAGAAACCACAACTTGTACAAAACCACCAGTCACTATATGTGAACATTGGTGTAACGAACATGAATTAATGTCTATATGTGTCAATAATTATAGTATTGGTAGTTCTTTTGTCAGCAAACACTCAAGTGTGGTGGTGTGTGCATCTTTGTTAAAAATAATATCAAATTCAAGACAAGGTCTGACATTGAAAAACTTTGCATGGAAAGTATTTTTGAAATAGCTCCTGTAGAAATAAATGACATCTGTAATACTATGCATATACTAGCTTGTGTTTACAGAGCTCCAAATACAAATACAGACACATTTTTAAATAAACTTGATGAATTGCTGTTTAAAATAGCAAAAATTGGTCAGAAAATAATCTTATGTGGAGATTTTAATGCAAATGTTAAAGATATAAATTGTGACACACAGAAGTACTTGGCAAACCTTCAACATTATGGAATGGTACTTTTAACTAACTTTATAACCAGGGAGACAACTACCAGCTCATCCATAATAGATCATATAGTTACCAGCAACAATATCATGGGTACTAAGCTAAAAAAAATTAATTAACGGTTTCTCTGACCACTACGGACAGGTTTTAAAAATCAACTGTGCCAGGCTTCAGTCCAACACCTATCAAACATATATTAGTGATTACAACAATTTTTCAATATTCTACAACAATTTAAAAAATGAAAATTGGAACTCTGTTTTCAATTCCGAAACAGTAAATTACAAGTACAGAACATTCATTAACACTTTCTCCTTAAAATTTGAGCAATACTTTGTAAAAAAAACTTTGAGCCAGAAATTCCGTTAACTGTACTAAGGGATGGGTATCCAAGGGAAAAAAATTTTTTAGCTTAAACCTGAAATTTCTCCAAACAAAAAGTAAGTATGACATTTCCCCTGAGTTTATTGATTATTATAAAAATTATAAAAGAATATACAAAAAAGTTATAAAAACTGCAAAACAAAAATACATTTAATATCAAATAAATAATTCCAGTAATAAATCAAAAACTATTTGGAATATAACTAACAAATCTAATGGTAAGTCATAACATTCTGCAGAAACTCCTCAATTAAACATAAATGGCAAACCTATATTATCAGTGTTTGACACTGTAAATTACGTTAGTAACTTTTTCAGTAGTGTAGGAGAAAAAATAAAAGCTAACATCACTGATCAAGGAATAGTAGGTCAAGTGTGGAAAACAAAAAAAAAAACTGACACAACCTTATATTAGCACCCTGTAACAACTTCTGAAGTAGTTAAATGCATACAGAAACTAAAAACAAAAACATCCACTGGCACTGATGAGATTCCTATTAAGATAATTAAAGACTGCTGTGAATTAATAGTGACTCCCCTAGTGCACATAATAAATGAGTCATTTAGAAATGGTACTTTTACTGACGATTTAAAAATAGCAAAAGTCATTGCATTAAACAAGAAGGGTGATTCATCATTGGTAGATAGCTACAGGCCAATTTCACTTTTGAGTTCATTTTCAACAATTTTTGAATCAATTATAAATAAAAGAATAATCAACTATCTTACAAAGTTCAAATTACCTAACGAATCTCAACCTAGGTTCTTAAAGGGACAGAATACAGAATCAGCAATTAGTGAATTTGTGGAATTGATAACAGAATGTAGAGATAAGTCATACAACATAATTGCAGTATTCCTTGACTTGTCAAAAGCATTTGACACTGTTGACCATCAACTGCTGTTAGATAAATTGTCAGATTTAGGTACCAGGATTATTGCAAGTAATTTATTACAATGATATCTCACCAATAGAAGACAAGTAATACAGGTCAGTAGAAAGAACAAATCTACAAATATAATGGAACATATTATCTCTGAACTTAGGGATGTAAAGTAGGCATTCCTCAGGGCAGCAGGGCAGTGTACTGGGTCCACTTCTTTTTCTAATATTTGTTAACGATTTGAATCTCCAGCTGCCCAATATACCTATTACTTCTTTTGCAGATGATACTAACATTGATAAGTACAAACAAAAATTTAAATTTAGAAGAGACTGCAAAAGAAACTTTGGGTAAGCTAAACTCCTGGTTCTCTTCGAACAAGCTATTGCTTAACCTTAATAATAAAACAAACTATAATTTCTTCTCCTCGAAAGTAAAGCCTCAATTGCCAGAAACTCCAATAAACAACACAAAAATTAATTCAGTGGAGCAAATCATTTCCTTGGCACGATAATAGACAGTAATCTAACATGGAATGAACACACAAAGTATCTACTCAACAAACTCAATAGTACCTATTATATGTTAAAGTCACTTTCATATATAACCACAAACCAATGTTTATGGACTGCATATTATGGATATGTATACTCTCATATTTGTTATGGGATAATTTTTTGAGGGCAAAGTACCACTCATCTTCAGTCTGTCTTTGTAATTCAAAAGAAAATAATGAGGATCATATTACAAATGCATAGTTCTGACAGTTGCAGGAAAATATTTAAATTAACACGTACTCTCACTGTTCCTTCTATTGATTTATTCAAACCCTTACTTTTCATTTATAAGCACCAATTCAAATATTGTAAAAACAGTGAAATTCATGAACACCACACACGCATAAAACAACACTTCCATATGCAAAGGGCAAACAAGATGAAAACCGTTAAATCCGTTAACAATTGTGGAATAAAATTATTCGACAAATTACCTCAGGCCATAAAATCAACAAATGACTATCATAATTTCAAAAACAAATTGTTTGATTTCCTTGTTAAACACTTTTTTTATAATATACAAGAATATATTACACTAAAATTTTAATATTAAAAAATAAATAAAACAGTCTCATTGTGTGTATGTGTATGTAATATGTATAAATGTGTATATAAATGAATTTACACTCATTCTGTGCCGAGTGTTGCATTCACTGGAGTAAGATTTGTAAGCATATAACCTTTAACTTTGAAAAGTTCTTACTATTTTAATTATAAAGATCATTAGGGTAGCATTATTGTTGTATATGTAAGTGTGCTAGCAGTGTTGTACTGCTTTATTTTACTGTATAGTAAACATACAGTGTTGTATGTATTTTGTATGATGTGCCTATGTATATATATAACTATAATTATATTATGTTTGCATCTTTGTATGTGTTGTATACTTACTGACGAGTTCTATAGCATGTACATGCTCATTGAACAATAAAACAACAAACTACACTTGACGAAAACTCACGGGAACCAACAAAAAAATCACAAAAAGATAAAACTGTTAAAAAACGTGGCTGCGCACGTCCAAGAGCAACGTTTGGCCTGTGAGCGCTACTATGTTACACAGTTTGTTTACCCCTAATTTCTTTATAAGGCGAAAGATTACTCTTCGTAGATAACAAGGCCTTGACAGCTACAGTTACATGCTTGTCTCACAGCTGGCAAATGTTCCTCCCCCCACCAACCCCAATTATATCTTCCTAAGCATCAGCATGGGAAAAAAAATTTGCAATGGCCGGGCAGGGTGTCCACTGATATTCAGTTTTGGAATGCCCTGACTTTTCCCTGTTTTCCAGGAAATATCTGTTAATTTTCCCTGACCTATTATCGGCAAAACTGGTACTTTTAAGGCCTGCATCGGCCAAATGGCTTGTGTGATCGCTTCACAGTAACCGGTCACTCCTGTACTTTGCTTGTGAAAATAGTGCTGGGACTTTGGTGAGATTTCTCAAGGATATTTCCTATCTTAATTCTGGTTATTCCCAACTTCCTTCACCTTCATCGGTGCTCAAGACCCAACATGTTACAAGCTGCCCTAACTTCTTGGCTGAATTGGTATCTTTGATTCCATAATTTTACATTAACACAGCACATTTGAAATAAATAGCTTTAATGGAACAACATTAAAAGAATTGGATACATACTTTTGAATCACAGACTACATAGTAAGCGACTCAATATGTTGAATAAAATAAGAAAAACAATTTTATATCAAAAAAATTAAATCAGATTTTCCAGCAGTGAATGTAATCAGAAGCGCTTACAAATTGATTTACTGTGATAACTAAATTATAATAATTTAATTATTCAGTACTACAAAAATTTTTACAGTGAAATCTCAGTATAAAGTACTTCAGTATTTAGTACTTTTCATTACAAAGTGCACAATTCAAAACCCCTAGAAAGAGTTTTGAATTTAGTAACTGTTCAGTTTAAAGTATTTTCAATATTAAGTATACAATTTTCAGTTCCCTTCAAGTACTTTGTAATGAGATTTCACTGTATTCTGGGCTCTTTTGTATCATTTTTCCCTGACCCAAATGAAAATTCCCTGATACTTCCCTGACTTTTCTCTGTAAGATGAAATTCTCTGACTTTTCCCTGTTTTCCAGGTTTTCCCTGTCAGTGGACACCCTGCCGGGGGGTCAAACACGGATCACCTTGGTGGGAGGCAAAAGCTCTGGCCACTGTGCCAATCGTCACCAGTATGAAAATATTTAATTAAACTGTACTTCTCGATACGTTTTCCCTTAAATTGACTTTCAAATATTCACTCCGCATTGTAAGTAGTCCCTAAATCAACATTTCAGATGTATACGAATGTATGTAGGTATGTGTACACGCTGTTCTGTACTCCTATTTTCGTAGTTAAAAATAATGTTCATTTTAAGTTCCATACGAATTAATAAGTGCATGTCATATACAGTACTGAAGTAGAAAACCAATTAATCTGAAGTCACATAAATTTAATGAGATGTGATCTATGTTTCAAAATTTGCATTATTTCAACAAGTTTTGATGCTTGGAAAGGGGTAATGCGTATATATGTGCCCTTCAAACAGGTCTATGGATTCCCAGCAGCGAAAATTCCACGCAATCCCACCGGGACTGAACCCAGTTTATATCAAACTTAACGTCTCGTCGACATCAAGGTCATTAGAGATGGCGTCACACAACTTTGACACAATGACAGAACCATTCCAGGCCAGCATCGTTTAAATTTCCCACCAGAGGTAGACACTATTGCTACGGTCAAGATTTGTATTTGCTAGGGCTTCTTCCTTGATCCTTCTGATTCTCAACTTCAAAAAGTAAGTAGTACGTTTTGTCAGATCAGTAGGTATTATGTCAGACAAATAAGTCGGATGTGAACATTTTTCATATTCTACAATATAACTAATTATTGACCGTTGGTATATTTAGTGTTGAATTCTCCACATTGGAGTTAAAAGTTATACATACATTTTCTTTTATGGGTACAATTTTAATACAATGTCTACCTATATGTCTATAATTTCTGTAACTTCTTGAAGCATTCATAACTACAAATTCTGCTTATGTATGACCCCAAGCTTTAGGCTCAGAATAATTCCCCTTCTGTGATGGTACAATTCTTACTATACCTCACAGGGACCCCGTGACAAAACAAGTATTTACCATGGCTTAAGGAAGAATTAAATGCTTCGAATATAATTCTGGATTCTTTCTACATAAGCAGATTAATATTCGTAGAAGTCAAATCCAACCATATTATTCACGCTCATATTATGTTCATTCTGAAAGCAACAAGATATAGGAAAGATGAACCTTTCAAAACCATTGTAGCTGTGGTGGAAGGGAGATCTTAGTATTAATTCTTGACAAGAAAATATAATAGTTCTTTAAAAATTTAATCAACTAATAGGCCTAACAGAATCAAAATAATTAACACCACTACAATAACCACCAACTACTATGTATTGTTTACTAAACAAACTAACAGTTCAAGCACACAAGTCTGTGTGTTATAGTACATACATGGCAGAGAAGTGGTTATTGGTACAGCCACTTGTGACATATATCCTTACAAACCTCTGGTCAGGCACTTAGCTGAAAACACTGCAATAACACTACAATGTACACTGCACTAATTAGGAAGAGGGATGACGGTGCCTCACCACGTGCTTGCCGACCTGTCACAATTTGGTTAGTGACAGACCTAGTGTAATACCAGAATAATTTGCTATAAATTCACAATATTTAAGAACGTATCCTGACGCTGTATTAAAACAGTTATATATTTTTTTAAGTTTTGAATACAATTAATTATATAAAATTTAATTACTTCAGCATAAGAAAAATCCTGTAAGAACTGTCATGGAAGTGTAGTACACTCACCTTCCATGATGGCAACTTTCTGCCTGTTCTGTCAACTTGAACAATTCCTGTGTATTCTTCTCCAATGGTCTGTAATGTTGACAGCGTAGTTACAGCATAGTATGCCATACTGGCTGCCACACGACTCACATTCCTCAGCTTTATCCATAGCCGATTACCTGAGAAACAGAAGACTACTCATGCAGAAATATAAGTGGCAGTGATGAGCCAACACCTGAGATATCTATGAAGTAACTTAAGAGTTGAATATGACCAAGAATGAGGCAGCATGTGTATAATGAAACTGTGTGCAGTCAAACAACACTTATTTCCAAAGTCAACATTGTTACTAACTACAGTGACTCGGAATATAACAAAACAGCTTTGCTGCAACGTGCCGTGGTCCTATTCTTTATGCTGCATTACATATTGTCGGGAAGTAAAGACTAGGAACAAGGGATGATGCGGTAGGAGAAGGGTTGGGGATTAAAATTTGAAGTAGGAATATCTCAAAATAGCTGGCTGAACTACCACCAATCCCTGCCAAGTAACCTCAACTCAACTGTATCCAGGGAAAGAGGGTGGGTGGGGGGAGGGGCGTATATCTTGGCTAACAAAAGGTAACAACAGGAGAGAAGGAAGGGAATCTTGGTGAGGCAGGGTTGACCAAGAGCCTAGCTTAACTAATTTCTTTCCTTCCAACACTAGGTACGTTCTAATGTCTCGTCATTTCTAATGATCAAAACAAAAGAAAATTTAAGGGATGAGAGGCAGACAGTTTACTAGAATTGACTAAAAAGAAAGAGAAACAGAAAAGAGATTTTCTTTTCAGACATTTTATTAATTATTCTAACATTAAAGACATCACCAAACATCTGTCAATAAACATTCTGTTATCAATGTTTACAATCATCAAGTTCGTATTTTAATTAGAAAATATTTAGGTGATGGGAAGTGTTACAATAGTGGTGAAAGATAATTAATATAATTACAATTGTTAACTATGATCAGACAAATTAAGTTATTTGCTACAAGGAACAAAACTAAGGGAGGGCAAAGGTACTTACATTAACAAGCGAACAACTGTCGCAACCAGGGAGCCCAATAACATTCCGACAGTTAATAAATAAACTGAAGGTAACGTAGTACTTAAAACGTATTCTATAAATTAAGATAATTGACTATATTGTGAACAAAACATAATGGGAGTTAAAGAGAAAAACTTGCAACAACAGGATAAACATTGCTCATAGGAGCTAACGTGATCATGACAACCAAACAATAACAAGTCAGTGCTAGTTATGCACTAGTCTAACCTCTCACGACAACCGACGGACTCCCTCACGCAACTAACTTCAGTAAAGTACATCACAGCTCATTTTGAAGTAAGGAAGCATACACATACCGTCTTCAATAAAATAAAAAGGCTACTCCTCTTTCTAGAACCTAACTACTTAAAGAAGAAAAAATAAAACACTTAGCTGCCATGTTTCTTACGGCATCTTGCCCAACTCGCCACATAACCTCCCACCTGCATCTCGACTCCTCGGTTGTTATGCTCCGACTAACCACACTAAACACCTATCGCCTCCCGAGCAGGCTAAGACTCCCGTCCAGACACGCTCAAAATGGTCTCGCCCATCGAGTCAATTCTTTTATCCTCTACTCACAACTCAGCTCCTCTCTCGGTCTCTCCCATTTCACAATACCACCCGAGCCCAGCCGGCAGTTACCGGACTGGGTCGTGGAAGCACCTGGATGCAAACACAGACGAGTTGGGCAGGTAATACACGGAAAAGTCCAGTATTACCAGACGGGCACTGAACTCTCGACATTTCCATATGGCCAATGGCTAATGACTGCCCGTTCAAGTAAATTGCCTGGACTTTGTTCCGCCTACACAGCAGAACACACAAAGAATGTACTGACTGTCATGGAGGCTGCGAACTTTATGAACTTCCTGGTGCAAGCTACCTTTCGCACTCGTTAGGTGTTGCCATACAATCTGCCTTTATTACGATGAAATATAAACTTTAATAAAATGTTTCAACTCAAAAACCAATTTTTAAAATCTGTAGCGAAATCATTTCCAGAACTATCTTAAGGAAAAAACCAATAAAAAAATCTTAATTTCCGTACATTTTACTGTCATGACAAAATTGAGGGCTGCTAACTAATGAGCACTTGGCACCAATATCAACTAACAAAGAAATGCATAAAGTATATGAGTTTGTGGCACGCCCAGCCTCACTGCCACATGTCCACACCACAGCTAGCTCAATGTCTTACAAGCTCATAAATCATAACCTTACAAGTGGCATGGGTTCTTACAACATAGCAACAAGGTAAGGAAAAAAAGACAGCAAAACTCTATTGAATTTGGGGTTTGTTTAAATTTCAGACATGACAAAATTACACAACTGGAACTAACTGCAGCGGCACCCTTGAACGAGCTGAACCAAGCAACTAACTTTATATTTATGTTGTAGCAAACAAAATAATGACCACAGTGAAAGTTACATACCATATCTCAGTTTAGTTTTAAACCCTAAACTTAATGAAAAATAAAATAAAAAGAAAAATTAAGCCAAACTAATACCCTAATACTGCGCTCCCAGAACTTAACAGTGGTGCCGCCCTGTGGCCATTACAGAAATAAACTGAAAAGTATTACATTATTAGCAATTTTACAAAAAAAAATTTTAGTGATAACATTCATAAATCAATTTAAAGTAATACCACTTTTATTTTCATAAGTTTCGAGCTGCCTCCTCCATCTAATGGTGACATTTTAATCTATCTTCTGCGCTTTGCCATCTTTCCTGCTTGACCATCTTCTCTGCCATTGTCCGGCACCCTTTGTACTGCCATCATCAAATCAAGACGTACCACTGTAGTATGCATTTGTGGGTGATGTTCTTTGGAACATAAGCCAATTGTGGCTTTATTTAGTTTAATTCAACCCACATAGTATTCAAATTCATCATAGAACTGTGGTTTGCTTTTTTATATTTTGTGATGTGGCATCTTCTTCAATCTCTCAAGGTTACTACTCTTCTATTTTTTTTTTGTCGCAGAATGTTTAATTTCTTTAAAAATGTTGTTACTTATTCTTTGTGCTCACTGTGTTGCAGTAAGGGTCCAAGAGATGGACGCTATGTTTTTCACATTGCCAACGAGGCTGATGTAGTACCAACCTCTTTGGGTTGTGCACAAAGGCCGCTACAGCTTCCACTATGGGTTTGCTCTGGTTTACATCTACGTAACAAAGTAATTTCTCTCTGTCTAGAAGTTATTAGTTTACCAGAACATTTTACTACTTTTAACTTGTCATGCCCCAAGGGTTGACAACCGTTCAGGTATGGTTTTTGTCACCGCCCGAGTAATAATCCACTTAAGTGCACTATTGGCATTTTCGTGACTTTTTTGGATGTACCTAGAGATATCCAGATTCGGATGAATACGGTACAAACGTTATTGGTAGTGTCCGTAGGGCATATTCCAACAAAATAAACTTGTTTCATTGACTAGATAAACTGCGAGTGAAATATTTTACATCGGAACTGTAGCGGGAGTCGCATCCCCGTGACGTAACCCTCATTATCGGGCAAGTGTAGACGTAAATGTCCAGGTCGTGCCAAAGCTTAGGCACAACTCCAGCCGCTTCTCCAGCAGCTTCCAGACATGCGGAACGACAGCAGGAACCCACGGCCAGCTTCGACGGAATAGGCAACACTTTCAGGGCAACGGGCACATCCTCATCCACTGTTCCCTGCCAGTAGTTCTTTCTCACGCTGTTAAATGTTTATTTTACAATGCAACAAATCATCAATGTTTACTATGTTATAATGCTTTGTAGTAGCCCTATAAATTAGAGTATCCATCTATACACCACAACTTCCGCTTACTTACAGTTTAGCATAAATTGGTGCTTTTAATAATTACATTAAGTCACACAATCAAAATTTGTGAGTCAAATTTGACCCTCTGTTTTCTCGTTTCACTTGAAGTATATTTTATTGAATATAAAAGCCGTATTCAAAGTAACTAACAACCTACTTTTCTATTTTATAAGTATGGTAAATTAGTAAAAACACTTGTTTGCAGTCTTTGCTTCGTATTGGTCACAAACATTTCGAAACATTGTTTACCGATGGTACTAATCAGCTTATTCAGAAAATCATTAGACATCCACTAGTAATGAGCTCACAATATAACTGACTGACATACTTCCAAAACAACAAGTTTGATTTTATAATTTCCACCCAAATGTATGATGTAATTAAACTGTTTTGTGCAGTATACCCAGTCTTCCGTTTAAAAACTTTATATTTAAGTTTTAAGTTTGGCAGAACGTACGAGTGTGGTACACCAACAAAATATCATGAGTCCGAGCACGCCGCGAAACCTACTTTGTGTTTCATGGTAGATATATTTTAAGGAAATAAGGAAAGCCTAACATTTGTGGCTAGATTACGACAGGAACATAATGAAATGTAGGGATCGTGTGTCTGCAAATATAAAAACAGGGTGGTTGGCAAAACCTGTAAAAAAATTTCCCTCACTTTTTCCTGACACTTCCAGATCAGCTCCTCATATTCCCCTTACCAACGGAATAGCAATAATGCTCTTGTTCCCTGACCAACGGAATAGCAATAATGCTCTTGTTCCCCTGACCAAAGGAATAGCAATAATGCTCTTGTTCCCCTTACCAAAGGAATAGCAATAATGCTCTTGTTCCCCTTACCAAAGGAATAGCAATAATGCTCTTGTTCCCCTTACCAATGGAATAGCAATAATGCTCTTTACCAACGGAATAGCAATAATGCTCTTGTTCCCCTTACCAAAGGAATAGCAATAATGCTCTTGTTCCCTTTAC
>PNEQ01003874.1:18203-34498 GCA_003012365.1 Medauroidea extradentata
GGGCGTGTACAGAGGTCGGGGGGATAACAGCGGGAAGATTCAGAGAACTTGGAGGAGGACTGAGAGGGGAAAGCAGTCCATGTTGGTGAGGACGGTGAGGGAGTGGAATGCGCTGCGGGAGGATGTGGTTACAGCGAGGAGTGTAGGTCAGTTCAGGGGGCGATTACTAAGGGGTAAGGATTGAAGGAATAGCGACTTGCCACCGGGCGTCAGCTCAATCGCAAGTATTATTATTATTATTATTATCTGCAAATTGGCTGGGAGAACCTTTTGTGTATGGAATAGGTTCTGGGTGGTGACTATAGGATCGGGCCTAAATGTATTGTGTAAGTGTTATTGTCTATGTAATGTTATTTGAATTAAATAAAATAAAAGTGCAAAATATGTGTTCCATAAAACATTTGTTAGCACAGTCTTCAAAAACGAGCAAAATATAAAATGACCTTTTAACATCATTCGTAATTTATAGTATCTTACTTCTAAATAACGAAAAAATACCTAATTGTGACTTACCTTTTCTAAAAAGCGCGATTTAATTTGCTGACGGAAAACACAACAATCTAAAGTGTAAATAATTTACGATCCATGGATATTTATGCATGACAACAGCAGTGTCACGTGCACCCTTTTAATATCTTTAGTCACATCCTGTTCACATGACGCCCAGCTATCATTGCGGCGAACATCTCAACCAAGGAGTATGTAAAGGCCACGGTCGTAGAAGAACAGGTCTGGATACTCGCCTATCACTGTATTTTGCTTGACCCCCTGGCCCCTTGTTGTTTGGCTGTAGTTCGTCAAGCTATAGGCAGTTCGGAATAAAGTGAGCACTCGAATAAGCCCTGCTAAAGATATATTTCCAGCCAATTTATATCTTTCCGCGTGTAACAGCTACCGACGGGAAAAGTCTAACCTCCTGGGACACGTCACTTTATGTTTGCGCGTGTAAGATAAATTGTTCAGTCGATAGGTACCTATATAGTTTGATAAAAAAGAAGTTTATTAATTATATAAAATACAATTATATCGCTGTCGGTTGATTTTGTTTCAGTATTGTTGAATTTAAATACGAATAAACACGGAACTATGTTGTGTCATTTCGCTGCCAACCATACAAGCAGTAAGGTAACTATAGGTAATGTTGAATTTTATGCAGTAACAGCTAGTGATATTTTTCAAAGGTTAAATATGTAGTGTTCACTTTATTCCGAACGGCCTATACCGAGAATATCGTACTTTTTGGCCCGGTTTTCCGGGCGGTCGGACTCAAAACTCCGTCCACTTTTTTCCATTGTTTAATTTATAAAGTAAATAAAGATTGCTGGAGCCTTTTCTTAAATTTGTGAGCAAAGGAAGTATTTCATAAATTGATAAAAAACAAGTTTTGATAAATTGTTTATCTCAGCGGAAAGGAAGTGGGAGGAGTTTAGTCCGACCGTCCTAACATCAGCGCCAATAAAACACAATATTCTCGGTAACTTGGTGAACTGCAGCCAAACAACAAGGGGGTCAAATATCCAGGCGAGTGTCCAAACCTGTTCTTCTACGGCCGTGGTAAAGGCAAAGATGTTAGAAGTGTCCAGATGGAGCATGTCGCCGGGAATTGTAACCAAACAAACGCTTGACGTGGTTGGTACCAATATGGCCGACTAAATAAAAATTTGAGAAAACTGGATGGTGTTATGCATCAACCAGCTATGAGCCAAATAAATATTAGTTGTAAATAACAATGTGTTAAAAAAATCTTAGCTTTGAGCTGTTCTTACGAGATGTATGCATATTTTAGTCTTATAAAGGAAATATTTTGAACATGCTACAGGACCAGAATACATTAAGACAGTTTCAAAACTGAAAATGTTTTCATCTGTAATATGCAACCCAATCAATTGGCGCATAGCTGGTTTATGCATAACGTCGTCCAATTTTACTTAGTAGGTGTGTAAACAGGGCTAAAATATAGAGTTTTCAACTAAAACATCAATTAAAGAGCATAATACACTAATATACCATAAAAAATACTAGTCAGATGTGAACTTTTGAGGTTAAATCAGTATGGCGGCTGGCAAATATTTGGTATGTACCTCTCCCCCTCTTGGCATCACTCCCCTCACCAACATTCAAACCTTATGCTACCCCCGTGTGTAAAGGTCTCAACTTGATATTTCGGAGACCTGTTTTAATGTTCATGGTGAAATGTTACTTTGCACTACTTTTGAAATGTTCCTGCAATGTTTGATGATAAATATGTAATCTATATCGTTGGTAAAAGTTTCGACTAACGTTTTCGGGAACTAGTTGAAACATTCTGATTGTAATACTGCATTGCAATATTTCTAAAGTATCTGTGAAACATTGAAATAAAATATTGTGTAGGCCAGACATTGTACAGTTTCAAAAAAGTTTCTGAAACACAACTGAATCATTGTGTGCTGTATGGGCAGTTACAACTAAGAATTATTATTGTATTATAAAAGTAATGTACTAAATATTATTTTACTTATGTGTTGGCGGAGCTTGGAAATCGGTGAAATAGTACATCGGAACTAACCGAACTGTTGTTTTTACACAAAACGAAGAAACCCGGGCATTACTAATCATTTACACCAAATTTTCATCCAAATTTGGGTACTAAAGTGTTTAATATGCTAACATATGCATTCAAAAATATGCATATAGCTTTAAAACACACTTCTTATCACATACTTCTACAATTTTTCAAAAATTGGCAAAAAAGACTACGAAGAATGATGCAAATTAAAAAACATCTGGAAACACCGAACTACCAGAACCAACAAACACCCAACAGCATATCCAAATGAAGCTAATTACTTTTGCTTAAAATTAAGTATATAAATATTTTAATTTCTACACTTATCACACATTTATATTTATTTAAATCAAAATAATAGTTGAACCCATGACTAAATCGGCGATGTATTAACACTGTCTTGAATGAGTCAATAAACATTTAGCTACACTAGTGTAGCCAAACAGTGGCAAAGGTAAATACATAAAGAAACCAGCCCTGCCATTCCAGTTGCTAAGAGCTGATTACTACATGACGCGGCCAAAATGGATGTGAGGAGGAGGACGCGTGTCGGAACACCCTAGCTGGGTATAGTCCTAAACACGTGGTTCGAATTGAAATAATAATTGCAGTGATAAGGCGCTAATCCGTCGTTGCCGTTAAAACTAGCCCGGGCGGACACAGGACTCTGTACTCTCAGGGTTGGGTCGACGACTACGTGGCTACCACCTCACACAAAGCCCGATGCGATACCTATATATGTGTTATGCTGGGGAGGGTGTTGAGGCCCCCTACACATCTCGTAGCATATACAAATAATCACTGAATTACAGAAAAAACACACATACACTAAAAAGGCGACACTAAGTAGCACCAAAGAAAGCTGGGCCTTGAAACTTACGTGATGGTGAAATAAGTTGCACACGTGTTGATGTAAGGGTGGTGTATTTTACATGAAAATGAGCACTATACATAATGCTTGTATGGCGCTGAAGCGGGTCAGATCCAAAAGCCGGTCAGTGGCTGATGCGAATACAAAAGCAGGCAGAAGCCGCGAAAAACTTACATGGTGAATTAAGTCCCGAATACCGTGAGTCGACTAGGATGGGTGGCAATTATGAGGAGAGCAGTTGTACAAAGAAAGGTTCCAAAAAGATATAACTATTGTCGTGACTGTGGTTGAAGCAAGTGGTGTAGCTTCCCCATGACACGATGTGCGTGCACACCCTCCGCCCGTTAAGCTCGAACTGCCGTAACATGGCGCCGGGTGAGAGGTCAAGACCTCTCGTTCGCGCCAAGTCCGGTGAGGTAAATTTAATTTACTATAAAAATACAATGCACTGAAAGTTAATATCAAAATTGTCTTCCCTCACACTCTGTGATGTGTGGTAATGTTGATCGGTAATGATTTTTTGTTTTTCTGTAGTCATGTTTTGAAGTTGCAAGAGTTTTTGGTGAACTTATGTGTTTGACATAGATTAATATTGGTGAATATGCACACACACTACAGCAGTACTAATATGTGCTAAAAATAACATATACCCTTCTAAAATTATAGTTTGGCATGTTATTGTCTGCTATGCAGGCTGTGTGGTTCTGTCATGTTGGCACTGGCCACGCGTTTGACCTAGGTCAACACACACATGGCTATATCACATTCATTAATATTTTTAGGTGTTTGATTCCCGTACCTAACACTTTTTACTGAGTTGAGAAACTTCCAGCATGCTCGGTAGTTGTAAAAACATGCGACCACGTGGTTTGGGGTAAATTACTTGCTTGTTAAGAAGGGGATCGTCAAACTACTAATGGCTGTTGGTACTAAAATTGCACTAATTAACATGTCACTTCCTGGTTCTTATTCTGTTCACTCCTTGGCTCCAAGCCCCAACAAACAACTGGGAAGGTACTTTGGTGTCTGTAGTGACATCATAGAGGAGGCGACAATGAGTCTAGAAGCGGGCTCTAGGCAGGTTACATCATACATTAAAATTATGCAGCTGTTAACATTCATATTGCCATAGACGACACATGTAAACCTTGCTATAATATTTATAACATACTTAACTGGCATACCGTGCCGACACAGGTGGCTCCCGTCACAGATCCTCTCCAGGCTCACCCATGTCCACCGCGAACTGGGCGCTCAGTGGCGGTGGTGACGGTGGTGACATACACAATGATTGCGGTGGTGGCTGTTTTGACTCGCTTGAGGCTGGTGGTGACGTGTCCGGTGATGGTGGTGACTCGCTTGATGGTGCCAAGAGTGACGTGCTTAGTGATGGTGGTGGTGATGGCACAGGTGACTGACTGGTTAGTGCTATTGCGTGTGTTGCGATGCAGTTTTTCTGCGTGATGCTTGAGGTGGACGGCTGCACCGGTGACTGGCTAATTGGTGCTACCACATAAGTTGTTGAGATGTAGTTTGTCTGCGTGATGCTTAAGGTGGACAGCTGCACTGGTGACTGGCAGATTGGCACTGCCACATAAGTTGTTGTAATGCAGTTTGGCTGTGCGATGCTTAAGGTGGATGACTGCGCTGGTGACTGGCAGGTTGGCACTGCCACATAAGTTGTTGTGATGCAGTTTGGCTGCATGATGCTTGAGGTGGACGGCTGCCGTTGATGGTTGGCCAGGTTGTCGATGTCCCCTTGGTCGGACATCGCTTGTCGGAGATCGTCCCTGTAGACTTTCACCTGTCATCACGGCATCACTTGTACGATGTATGACGTAGGGCCAACATGCTTCACTACCTGGTGCGGTCCGTTCCATCTCTTGGCAAATCCTGCGCAAATGTTTTTGGTTGTGTTTGACTGTGGGTGTTGCCTCACATAGATTGTAGTTCCAGGCTTTAGCTCGTGCTGTGGTTTCCAGGTCTGAGGAAGCCACTGCTGTTCGTATGTTTGCTGGTGTTGCCTCGCATCCTCGATGCACTCTTGGCATGCTCTGCCCGGGTCCTCCTGGTTCATTGTCTCCTCCCTGTACACCTCATGACTGGCTGGCTAGGGTATGTTCCTGCCGTGCAAGAGTTCGGCTGGTGAGTGTCCTGTGGCATCATTCATGTGGTTGCAGAAGCAGAATAGGGCCTCGGGGATGTGTTGAGTCCATGATGTATGGTCGTCTCAGACTCGTAGCTGGAGTTGCACTTTGAGCTCTTGGTTGCGCCTCTCTGTCGGATTTGCTCTGGGGTGCTATTGGTCGGTGGTATGGTGTTGCACGCACCACACAGTACAGCATTCGTGCCATTTCCTTTCAGTGAATTGCACACCATTGTCCGTCTGGAGGGTCTTTGGAAATCCCCAGGGTGGGAAGAAGTACAGGCTGGGGTTAGTGGGTACGCCTCGAACCAGCGACTGAACAGATCAGTGACCCCAAGGAGGAATTTCTATCAGCCTGTCGACCGCGGGTAGGGTCCCATCAAGTCTACTGCTACGGTGTCAAACAGTTCCGCAGGCAGACGTGGCTGCTGCTGAGCTTCGCCATCCGAACATCTGTTTTTATATACTTTACACTGGTTGCAAGCTCTGACGTGGTTGCGGATGTGGTGCATCATGCCTCTCCACGCATAGGTGTCTCGAATGTTCCTGTCTGTTTGCTTGGCACTGGTTGTCTGGCTAGGTGATGATCGTGGTGATGCTGTATCACAAGTGGGAGGCTGCTTGGGGGACGTTAACTCGCCACAGGTTTTCGCCGTTAGTCACGCTCTGTTCTAACTGGCCGTCCATTACATTCCAGTTTGCAACAAGTTGGTTTTGGCAGTTGCAAATTTTCTCCACAGTCTCTTCGCACGCCCCTTGCACTTCCAAGACTGCGTGGTATAGGATGTCTGCTGTGTGCGGTGCATAGGTGGTTTGGTGCATGGATACAGTGATTTCTTGCCGGGTGCCGGATGGGTGGGATGGCAACACAGTCTCCCATTCCTTCTTGTCCTGCACAATGTTCTCGCCTGGTGCGCGTGACAGCATATAGGCCAGTTGGTTTCGTTCCACCAGGGACGTGTTCCATATTGAACTTGCATGCTTGGAGGAGCATAGACCAGCAGGTTAGCTTGCTGCGTACTTCCTTCATTTTGTGTAACCATATGAGGCAGCGATTGTCTGTGTGTGGCGTGAATAGTTGGTATTCCACGTATTGTCTATAGTGCCTGACAGTCCAGACAGTGGCTAGGCACTCGCACTCGTTGACATTGTACTTGCGCTCGCAGGGCCCAAACTTAGCACTGGCGTAGTCGATGACACACTTCTCGCAGTCCTCATAATACTGGGACAGTACTGCACCCAGGCCATCAAGACTCGCGTCTGTCTGCAGTTACAATTGTTTTGACGGGTCAACCTGCGCGAGGGCTTTACATTGTCAAACCTGTGTTTGACTTCATTGAATTCTTGTTGCATCGTGGGTGTCCACTGGTACTTGCTGGTGACAGAAAGCATGTCAGTGAGTGGGGCTGTTATTAGTGCAAAGTCTTGCATGAACTGCCGCAGTCAATTAATCAACTCGAAGAATTTTCTCAGTTGTTTGTGTGTGCATGGTGGTGAATAGGCTTGTATGAGTCACTTATGTTCCTCGTTTGGCCGACTCCCGACTTCGTCCAACATGTGCTCTACATACCTGAGACTGGCTTTACCGGTGCTGCACTTATGGTTGGCACAAGTGAGCCAGTTTATTGCGAGATGCTCGAACACAATGGCGAGATTGTGTACATGTTCCTCCCAGGTCTGTGACCAGATCACCACATCATCTAGGTATGCCATGGCGAATTCGCCGATGATGCCGTCCAACACACGGACCATCATGTCCTGAAAAGTTGCGGTTGCGCATTTCAGTCCAAAAAGACATGGCACAAAATTGAAACCTTCTGCAATCAGGGGCGGTAAAAGCAAATTTGGGCCGGTCGGCTTGTTTGACTGGGACCTGCTAATATCCGCTGCACAGATCGAGGGTGATAAGGATTTTTGCTCTACCTAGTAGGCTTAATGTGGTTTTAATGTTGAGAACTGGTGGTGGTTTGCTTTGCGTGATTAGGTTCAGAGGGCGGAAGTCGACACAAAAGCACCAGCTGCCGTCCTTCTGACATTGTCTGGGGTACATAAGGCTGCGAGAACATTCAAGTATGGTGAAAGAATGGGCGCCAGCGTAGTTAGTTTACTCGGACTAGCATGAGAGACTCTTACAATGGGGGTCGTGGTCGAAAAGTCCAGACCATTACCTTATGTACTGACGTCGGCGGCGTAGTTGAAACCACATTCTGTTGTATAGGGCCGACAGAACACCCTTGTTACACACATGAAATGGGCACTGAGTTTAGCTGGACTGTGAGGTCATCCAGGACACCAATATATAAGACACGTAACAAGACGTAAATGACACTCACCAAAACATAGTAAACACAAGATTGTTGTATTGTATTAGAAGATGAGCATGATACAAACAAAATAAAAGGGCCAGCAACAGGAAGCCTCGCTGGGGCTGAAGCACCAATTAAGGTGTGGCAGTAATTGTTATATTAAAACAATTTTAACGGTACGTAATTACGCAGGGGTATGAGTCTTCCCCGAGGCGGTGCTTCACGGGAGAGAAAGTAAAACTGTTTAGATATATATATTAACTAGCTATGGCATGAAAATTTTGTCAGAGAGGCAAAAGTTAAATCCTCCCGGGAGCGCTGGGACTTATGCGACCGAAGCGTTGCCCATTGATACGAAGACTGACTTATTTAGCACGTGCAAGAGAGAGACCACCCCTCTGCGTCTGCCAAATGTGAAACTCCCCTTGTGGAACGGAATGAAACATAGTATTTACAAAGCATGAATACAAGGTGCTGGTATGATTTGCCATGTGGCGTGAATAATGGATGAGGCTTAATTAAGTCCTTATTTGAATTAATTAGTGAGAATGTCTATTTTCAAGTGTTTTCCGAAAGGTTCAGTCGGCGAATTAGTTGGTGATGTAGCAAAGGTTTATGCTGTAAAAATACATAATTTGGCCTTTGCTTCCTGAATAACTCACACTTTTAATCAAACACTCAATTATTGTGAGGGCGTGAAAGGCAGTTGGGGGAAATTTAGTTCCCTGCACTGAAATTAGGGTGGGGGTGGTGACCTGGATTGCAGGAGTCGTCAACCCTGGTGAGAGACACTTAATACTCAAATTAATAAACACTTGAAGCAAAGCCGAAATGGGTTTAAATAAAACGGGAAATAATTCCTAAAAGAATTTTAAAACATTAGCACTATTTTTGATCACACTCTTGGAAAGTACGCAGGCGAAAATCCAATGAGGGTTGGAGAATTCACGTGGGTGGCGGTGATGGCCTCTGTTGTTGGCGCATGGCCAGGAGTATATGATAGCGTCGACTCCCTACCTTGTGATGTCAGGAGACGTGCAAGCAGCAACAAGGGCTCGTGGGCTCGTCAGATGGTGTCAAACGCCCCCTCCCAGCAGAGCCCTTTTAACCTTGCACGTGTTGTCCCTCAGCAGTTGCAGGCAGTACGCTGCTTCGGGTGCCGCCTCAGGTTGTAGGGGTGACTGGAGTCACCTGGCGTTCATCGTCGTGGTGTGAGAGGCACTCGAGGGTGCATCCTGGCTGTGTAGGTGTAGCAACATGGCCACTCTTGGGGCCAGTGGTGGCGTTGAGGATGGCGTGCCGGAGCGTCATTGGCATCCCAGGGTGGATCGTGACACATCTGCCACATATCTGCATCCACTGGCTCATGCGTTGGTTCGTCGCTTCCTGGCATTGGCGCCAGGGCCTGCGTCGTCGGCATGCCGATGTGGCCCCTGTCTACAAAGTTGGCATCAGGCAACTCGCTGCTGGTTGACGGTTCCTCGTCGTCGTGAACCTGCAGGGCTTGTATGCTGACAGTTGTGGGTGTAGCTTAGGTGGTGTACCTTCTGTTGTCCAGGTCGGCCCAGGGGTTCCAGGTTCCAACATCTTCATGGACCACCATTGAGCTACCCATGTGCGGAGCACCGCTGGGTTCTGACGGTGGTGAAGGCTGTGTGGGCGACGCTGGTTCCGTCTCCAAGACTACTTGTCTTTCCGATGCCCGTTGGGACTCAAATTCAGTGACATCCTGAGGGACCTCTGTTGTCATCCTCTGATCTCTGTTGGACGTCTCGTCACCGGGCATCAATGGTATGGCTGGTAAGTCGCCAGTAGGTGTCGATGGTCATGCAACCTCACTTCACTCCTGGTTCATGGATGACATCTCTCCCCCAGGTCTCAATGGTTGTGGGTCTGTTCCCTGCGGGCAGTCGGGTCGTTCGCTGACAGGGGGGATGGTGGACGGCGCCTCTGGGGGGCCCGCGCCGATCGCCCTCATGTGGTCCCGATGCAATTTTCGGACTCTCCATCGTCTCGTTTGGACGGCATTGATCCCCTTCCTACTTCTCTCAGGATGCGATGGGGTCCGCTCCACTTCGGGGCCAGTCCCGCACAAATGTTTTTCGAATTTGCGGACTGTGGATGTTCTTTCACGTAAACCTGTTGTCCCGGCTCCAGGTGTTAAGGTGGTCGGGTAGAGGTTGGTATCCTGGTGGTCACATATGCGACTTGTTGTGTGCGTACTTGGTCGCACATGTCCTGGCTTGTGCCTCCCGATCCGTGGTATGTTCCTTGCCAACGTGGATTCGCAGCTGAATTTTTTAGTCTTGGTTTCGGCCCTCGGTGAGGTTGGCGCAGGGGTGGTAGTACACCGTGGTATGGTGTGTGACCCGCCATTGATCACACAAATTCCGCCAGCGGTGATCCATGAACTGACTGCCGTTGTCGGACCGAAGCACCCTGGGGAAACCCCACCTAGGGAAGAACTGCGCTTCTAGCACCTTTACTATGACATCTGTCCTAGTGCTGCCGACGGCATAGGCCTCTGTCCACCTGGAGAAGGTGTCGGTGACAACCACAATGAACCATTTCCCTTGGGCACTGCGCAGATAGGGTTCCATGAGATCGAGGGCTACCACATCAAAGGGCTCCTTGGCCAGCCGAGGTCTATGTTCTTCCCCATCAGGTCTGCGGGCTTTGTACGTGTTACAGATTTGGCAGGTGCTCACATAACGTCTGACTGTGTTGGTCATCCCTGACCAGTGGTAGTGGCGAGAAAGACTTCGGCGCATCTGGTCGGCACCTGGGTGTCCAGCCAAACGGTCTTCATGGGCGTAGCTGAGGAGTGAAATGCGTGCTTGTTGGGGTACATAGGTTTTCCATACCATGTTAGGTCCGGTTGGGCAGATCTCCAGCTGGCCGTCGACCACTCTTTAGTGGTCGAGGTGTCGCAATGCGCATTTGTCCTTGCACCTCTGGCTTTCAGTATCGTGTTGTTGCGCTTCTAGCACCAGTGCATCCAGTTGCGCCACACTCAGCGGCCTGGGTTGCAGGCATGCTTAGTTGGTTAAAGTGTGGTGAACACGTGTTGGCGCAAAATTGTCGCTTGTTGACAGGTGGCAACATTTCCTCCAAGTCCTCCGGGTCGTGTGTGCACGTCTCCATGCCTGGCATGCGTGAGAGGGAATCTGCTAGCTCATTCTGGTTATCTGGGACGTGTTTCACAGTAAAGTCGAAGCCCTGCACTAACATGGACCACTGGGTAAGTTTGCTCCATGCTTCGCACATCGCGTGTAGCAGTACAATGCTGCAGTTGTCGGTTCGAAGAGTAAACCGCTGGTATTCTAAGTAGGGGCGATAGCGCTTAAGTGCCCACACTATCGCTAGGCACTCTCTTTCATTTCAGTCGTACCAGCGCTCAGCTGGGCCTAATTTTGCGCTCCCATAGTCAATGAAGCATCGTTCCTCCTTCTCATCTAGCGGGTACAGGACGGTTCCCAACTCTTCCTGACTTGCGTCAGTTAGAAGGTAAAGGTATCGCGTGGCATCATGACGGGATAGGTGTTCACATGCACGAAAGGTGGCTTTCGTGGCCTTGAAAGTGTTCTCAGTTTCGTCAGTCCACCGGAACTTTACTTGAGTGGAGAGCAGTGCAGTGAGTGGTGCTGTTACAGTGGCAAAGTCCTGCACATACTGGCGGAGCCAGTTGATTAGGCCAAAGAACTTGCACAGACGTTTGTTAAGACTATGTTAGTTAGGTTTACTAGGAAGAGAGTGATAAGCAGAGTCATATACAGATGGGATGGGCAAGAGATAGAAGATGCCGCGTGATATAAGTATCTAGGGGGTTGTGATGCAAAGTGACCTTAAGTGGACAAAACTGGTAGAGGGGGTGGTTACAAAGGGGAGAAGCTCTTAAGGTTTGCTGGGAAGGATAATGAATTAGGCTATAACTCTGAGGTGAGGATGGGGAGGGTTACATTGTCACCTAACTAAGGGAGATATAGAGGGAGAGGAAGCAACAGCAAGAGAGATTGAGAGGGTGTCCATGAGAACAGAGTGGGGTAGGTGGTCTATGCGTGTGAGGTCAGCGAGGGAATGGAATGTTTTGCAGGATGACTTGATTTTTTTTTATTTATTTATTTCTTAGCCTCCAGTATACATCCATACAAATGGATAGGAGTTGGTGACGGTGAAGGGGGTTGGTAGGTTCAGGGATGTTTTGAAGAGGGTTTTCTAGGGGTGGAACGTGTGATCTCTCCACCGTATGACAGCACAGTTGTGAGCATTTATTTATTTATTTTGTCTCTGCTACACATTTTTAATTGTGCTACCCTACAATTTTTGTAACCCTACCCTATAATTTTCTGTACTTCTGCTTCATGATTGTTTTTAATGTCCCTGCCTCACATTTTTAATAGCCCTACCCCTATAATTTACTGTTTCCCTACCCTACAGTTTACTGTACCTCTACCACATTATTTTTAATGTCACTGCCTCACATTTTTAATTCTCCTACCCTACAATTTTCACTGCCTCTGCCCTGTAATTGTCAGTGCTCCTGCATTACTGTTTTCTGTACACCCACCCAAAATTTTTCAGTGTGCCCACCCCCACGATTTCTCCGACCTTGATTGCATTGGCTAAGGTCATATTTTCTTAAAATTAAGTCGTAACTATAAAATACCCTTTGGGGAAAAGGTTAAACAACATATTAAACTAGGCCTACTGTAAAAACGGTAAAATAGCTCATCTTCTTATCCTATATCTTATTCAGCATTCTGTACCTTAAATTACTGTCTTTCTGCACTTGTTATGTAGTGCTGACATTTTCGTACTTAGTATTCTGCACACCATGTGATGTCAACTTAAAACTTGACTAGTAACGAAAAATTTTATCAATCATCACAAGCCAATAAAAGAAATTGACCTTCTACGATTTTGGACCAGTTCCCATATTAATATTGTGTTAAGATTTCTTCGCAAATTGCCTGGGAAAGGCACCTAATACGCTCAAAAACTTTTGGACGAAATCGCAACACAGCATACAAATGACAAAACATAATGATGGATTTATTTTTAAGAATGAGTACGAATAATATAAATGTGGTCTCAATTAGTAATCAGATGCTCAATTTATTGTTTTTGTACCACACTTCATTGAACTGCAAGTAAATGAAACAATTCAAACGAGAACAACATGCATGTTTACATACATAACTTCGAGTACCGGTACGCTGCAAAATTAACTGATAGACATTGTTCGTAACTTCTTTGATATAAATTAATTCTGGAAACGAAAGAATTCGCTCACTTTCTCTAATATTCGATTTTTACGAACAAGAGCAAAACATTATATCATTGTTTAGCATAAGAGGGTTTGTTTGGAACCAGAGTCATCGTGTGACATCACACTATTGGTGTCCAATGTAAACACTGACATATAGTTTCGTGGCCATTACAAAAATTCAGTGTTAACCACACAACATACTACCGTATGTACACTAACAAAATATTTTTGTATCAACAACAGAATTTATTTTCAGTGTAAAATCCAAGGAATGAAATTTGCAGGTGTAATAACATGGTCGCTCATGACATTTCAATATCGTTGTATGTGTTACAGGCATCGAAATAGTTTTTCGTACTTTTGTCAGCAAGATTATTACGACTACCCACATAACACATCTGGTTGCAGAAACGACACAACGTTGCATTGTTGAAGTTGGCAACGTAACTATCAACAACGTTGTCGTAACGTTTCCATAGTAACCATAATCAGAGCCTTCATTTTGCTACAATGTTGATAGTATTCATCTATGGTAATGTACTGTTTTAAAACACATATTTGTTTTTATCATTAATATTTATTGGTTATTACTTAAAACTTTGTGTTCTTCGTATTTAGTGGATTGGTGTGATTAATATATCAGCCCTGAAATGTAATGTATAATATAAGTTGGGCACTCAACTACCATGCGAGTGTGTGTGTTGTGTTTTCTGGAAACACTTGTTTGGAGTAATGCCAGAATGTTTATTTCAAGATACATTGCAATATTGAAGTTGCTCAAAGTATTAAAATATAACGTTGCAGCAACATTTCATAATCAACGTTTCACAAAGAGGACATTTGGACGTTGCAGCAACGTTGCGGCAACGTTGTATCAACGTAACTTCAATGTTGTGGCAACGTTGAAATTTTTAATGGTAATGTTGTGACAACGTTGCCACAACGTTGCTGTGTTATTTGGGTATGCATAATATATTCCAAATAATATTTTGGTCACAATAGTGTGGTGGTGCAGTGGTTGGGCGTTTGAATTCAAAACATGCTTATTATCATGTACGGATAGTAACTGCTGTTTTTTTTTCAAACAAGATTGACTGTATTTCTCCCACACAGCATAAGGAATATTCATTTACTTGTAGATATTTTCTCTACTTTCTGTGTAAAGCCACCGCACGGAAATATTTTATTAAATTTTGCACTAAATATACCTATCTTGAGTTTTGGAGAGCCTGCTACTAGTAATAAATAGACCTATGAATAAACTCTCACGTTCAAGATGATAGAAAAAAAATTAATTTATATGCTGCTAAAAATAATTTACAACATACCTTCACGATCTTCGTTTCTCATTCGTTTCGCCGACTGGAACATTGCTGCTGAAACAAACCTTTTGTACTTCTTGAGAACGTACATTTGCAAATAATTCCAACATTTTTTAAGTTTATCATAGAATTCAAAGATTCCAACTCAACAACGGCTTTCAGAGGGAGACTCGTACGAGCTAACTTAGGCCTAGAAGTAGCCTAAAGTAGTTTAACTTCTACAGTAGAGAGGTCTCTGCGGTGTTATCCAAGGAAGTTTTCGCTCTACAAGTGCTTGTGCGTGTACATGAAATTGCCACAGAATAATAAATACAAGAAGTTTTAACTGTCGCAGTAGAGATGCAAATGCGCGATAATCTGCGATAGTGTTCGCTCTGGGGTAGAGAAGCGCAGCATTGTCTTGTATGATGGAATCCGGTCATTTAAGGAATTAAATTTTTTTTACTTAAAAGTACAAAATATGCACATAATTATACTTACCGTTATTTTCATATAAGCATATTTAGCATTTAAAGTGTCAATATGTTTCTCACTTGCAGACATTTCGTACTGTTTTCTGCCATGGCGATAAGTAGGCCTACTCAATTCACGTTAATTGTACATTCTTTTTCATTCATCTATCAAAACCATGATCTTCCAGCGAGATTTTTTCAGCATGTAGGCGTACATATAACTCTACAACAGTAAGTCGTGACATACATAAAACATGTAAAATAAAGAAATTGTTTTGATAAGGCAAACAACTTTATGCAAATTACTTATACAGCTGAGAAATGTAAATACATTTAAGGTATTTTTCGAGTTTCAGGTAAGTTGTGGAGAATACTTTTTTTTTAATATCATTACTGGTAACTAACAAAAATGCAACATTCCCCTTAGCACTATTAATTTAAAAAAAAATACATCATACCTCTTAGAACTAAAACAGGAGAAGTAAATTAGATTAAATATTTTCCCTATAGCAAAAAGTGTTTTGTTGTATTATAATATATGAGCTACAAATAATATAACTTTACATCATTTGTGCTCCGGGAGTGCCCTTATTAAAATAAACTCAACATATGTATTGATTTCCAGTCATTCCCATCTCAAACTCCACCTCTTGAATGTTTTATTATTTTTTTTAATGTGTACATAATAACGATTATTGGTTATGTAGTTTCAGCACTAAGACATTCGCGAATCCCCGCAGTGACCCACACGCAGTAACACTGCCGGTCTGTCTAAGGGAGGAGAGGAAGGATGGGGAGAGAGGAGTGGGGACGACCCTCCCTCCTCAGTAGTTATGTAGTTTCTGCACTAAGGCACTCACGAAACCCTGCAGTAACCCACACGCAGGATGACTGCCGGTCTGTCTTAGGGAGGGGAGGAAGGATGAGGAGACAGGAGTGGGGATGATCCTCCCTCCTTAGTAGTTATGTAGTTTCTGCACTAAGACACTCATGAATCCCTGCAGTAACCGACACGGAGAAGGACTGCTGGTCCGTCTTAGGGAGGGGAGGAAGGATGGGGAGACAGGAGTGGGGACGACCCTCCCTCCTCAGTAGTTATGTAGTTTCTGCACTAAGGCACTCACGAAACCCTGCAGTAACCCACACGCAGGAGGACTGCCGGTCTGTCTTAGGGAGGGGAGGAAGGATGAGGAGACAGGAGTGGGGATGATCCTCCCTCCTTAGTAGTTATGTAGTTTCTGCACTAAGACACTCATGAATCCCTGCAGTAACCCACACGGAGAAGGACTGCTGGTCCGTCTTAGGGAGGGGAGGAAGAATGAGGAGACAGGAGTGTGGACGTCCCTCTCTCCTCAGTAGTTATGTAGTTTCTGCACTAAGA
>PNEQ01003875.1:0-61381 GCA_003012365.1 Medauroidea extradentata
CGAGTGTTTTGTGTACCTGAAATATCACATCAGTTTTTTTCTCTTCAACATAAGATTTAAATAAAGTAATAATCTCTACAAATGGGGTGAACTGTACCTAATAGATCACCAGGAAACAAGAAGAACAAACATGTGTAAAAATATTGTAATCTTTGTTTCTTTAAGCGTGGCAGTCGGGTAATTTATAAAAATATCAAATTTTAATTTATGTAAATTTTTCTAAGGAAGTATTTCAAATGACTAACCTATTAGGTAAAACAGAATATTGTGAGGGAAGCTCATTATTATATTGAGATGTTTTTTGTTGTAATTTAATAAGTCAGGTTGAATTATAATAATCAGAGGTCAGTTATTTTAACGGTAAAATAAAATCAATGTAGGGGCATCATGTGGGGTATCAATTTAAAGATAATCAAAAACGCCAACCTTTTTCTCTCTTGTGGTTTTTTTGATTAGATTGCGGGCAAAGTTTTTATTCGAGTTTTCAGTTTAGCAGCTTTATCAGCCTAGTTTGGATGCCTGGGGGGAGCGACTGGCTGGCGCCAGCCGAGAGCTGAACAAAGGTTTAGGAATGCGGGTGCTGTGCTGACGCTTTTCCAAGAAAACGACTGGCCTCTGTCAGTTGCATCACTCCGCCGAGCACGGCAATTTTGTTTATTTAATATTTAATTCCTGGCGTGAAGTTTAATAAATGTAAGCACACTGTGCAAGTTTTCTGGTTGTCAGTTCTCTTTTGTATATTTTTTAAGGTATGTTTTGGCCCGAATTGACTATGGTCATTTAAAAGAGTTCCTAGCAGACAGTAGAGGAGGGGTTTCCGCTCGCCATTTTGGTGGCTTTTGGCGTCCTTTTCCTCGCCCCAGTTGTTGAGTGTCTCTTGTGCTAAGTGGACGTGTTTTCGGGAGCTGAGAGAGTGATGCGAAATTATGGTGGTCATTGGACTTGGCGTCTGAGGCGAAGCTGCCTCCGCGTCGGTAATTGAGTAATCGCAATGACTTAAGCTTTTCTTTTTTCTCTTTTTTTTATATTTTTTTTTGTGGAGTCCCGTGTACTGTAGCAACGACAGACACGATGAAGAGGAGGCGAGTTGCTGTTATTGCATAGTTTACAAGACCGTAACTTCGGTTTGCCGCAGCACCATTATCATTCGTCTCATGTTCCTGTGAGAAGGCTTTTCGCGCAACAACGTAAGTATCATACATGTTGGGAACTCTTTAAGATGCCGGCCTGACAAAACGGTAGCGTTTCTGATGCACGATGCTCTGGAGGCATCCAGGTTGTTTTTCTTTGCCGTTTTACTGACTGCCACGCGCGCTGTGATGCTATCTACCATGTGCAAAAAGGCTTAATAAAATCAAGTTTCTGTTCCGTAGCACGCATCTCTTCATTTATTCAGGGTTCGAACCCACTATTTTCCCTGAGAAATTAGAGTGTGTTTCATACCGACTGGTGTTCAGTCGTGAGCTACGTGGAGCTATGTGTGTGTCCCAATCACATTCGGTAGCTCACCGCGAGGTGGGGCCGAGTGGGGCATCATATATATTTTGCGACACAAGCGTGATGGGCAGAGAGTACCATCACAACCTGTTTAACCTGATTTCTAACAATGTGCCTGATTCTAAAAATACTAAAGAGTGGTGGTCTGATAATACAAATTATTTCTGCCTAAAATCGGGTTTCGTACTTTGTTGCAACTCCAAACTACATCCAAACACTCCTTTTTGGTTGGTGTATAAGTCCTCTCTGTTTAATTTAAAGTCCTGATAAGCATAACAGTAAGTTTTTCCTCACCCTCTTAAATTTTTTTGAAATAACTTGGTTCCTAACCCTTGAAGCATTCGTACTGAGGTGAAATTCTTTACTGTACTGAAATTTAGGTAGTGTAATACACTAGCCCCTCGAAGTAGCGCTATCCAATTAACGGTTTTTTGGAGTAACAACCGGAACTAGTTAGAGTATAATTCAAAGTAACGCGGCCAGTATTTGAAGTAGCGCTCATTTTCGTTCAGTATATTTTTCAATTTTCATCCTGTGCGTGCCCAATCTGTTTTATTTTGAACTAATCATCTTTTTCACAATTTTACTAATCGTACATTTGTTTTACCAATTACATACGTAAAATGTAATGTTCATATAGGCCTACAGTATTTAAATACACACAAGCAATATTGTAGGCCTATGTATTCAATGACACCCGCTCAATCATCATAGTGTGCGCCCAGTACATATATTTGTTTACTTATTTAAATTAGCGTTCCCGGCAAGGCAGGGTGAACAGCAGAGACAATAACCATAGACAAAGAGGGGCTACACCTACGCTTTCAAGCCACGCCTACCTCAAAGTGTCCAATGAAATTACTCGTAGTACTTGTGGCTCGTCAGCGCATGTTTCTGGTCATTCTAAGATTACAAAGGCTCTAATGTTTACAACGTGAGTTTGGTTTACAGTAAAAGTGAATTGTAAGTGCAAGTTAACTTAGTTTTGATTACGATGATGAGCAAATGTGCCAGGCCATCATCCAAGGATGGAAAAGCTACGTGGAAACGCTTTACTTTGGACTTTAAATTTAAATTGCTACAAAGAATTGTTTCTGGAGAGCGGCAAGTTGATGTAGCCAAATCACTAGGGATAACAGAATCTACAGTACGGACAATAGGGAAAATTCTTAGAAAAAGTTTTTAATATTTACCTCATCCTACCGAATTATTTCGTCACTAAATGCAGCCAGGCAAAACAATAGCTCCGTGAACCTTGTACTTCTCGAATTATTCAGCTTTAAAAATGCCTGCCATATTTTCAAACGCCGCCACAAACATTGAAAACACGTTCTTATTGGTTAACACATTTATGGCGTAGTCTTACTTGTTTTGGTTAGCCACCGCACGTCATGCACTATTGTGTGTATTGGAAATTTTCAACATCTTAAAAAAACTAATCAAATTTAGCGAACCCGGTTACGTACAAGTTAATTTGGGGAATTCACCTGTTGTTTGGGCATGCGTAATTGTATATTTGGTAGCCAACAACGAAGATTTATTTCACTTGAGTTGATTTTAAAGGAGTGAAGACAGCAATGTATTAGTAGGCCTAGCTCTCATACATTGCGACATTTTAGTTATAGGTTTGAGTTGATGTAAATTTAATTTAAATTACAGAGAGATAATAACTTACTACGAATTCAGTATAATATTTCAGATCTGATGCATAATCATAAGTTTAGGTTTGAAAGGTCACAGACAAATGAAGTTCACATGCGTTCAAAAAGTGAACCTATCGACCTGATATTTGGAATGCGCTTAACCAAACCTGGCACAGACTATGATAGAACACTATGGGTGCATGAGTTGTTAAACTAATATGACATATCAATTATTTTATTACAAGTACATTTTTTCTCTTGGTAATTTTTACATTTCTCGTGAATGGCATTGAGACAGCTGTGCTGCCATCTCTGGGCAAGTTTAGCAAGACCCCGCCCACCTCTCGAATTATCGGCCAATCACGGGTGTCTGAACTCGCCTTTTGGCTAATGACATTGCAGCAGCCAGTGTAACAGCCAAAACACTACAGCTGTACAGATTAAGCACAAACTGCATGCTATTGACAGCAATTTTTAACTTAAAAGAACTTGTTTATATTATGCTAACCGTGTCATGTTGTAAAAAATACAGCATTAATAAGTATACTGTACTTTTGTCGTTAATAGCAGACTATTAGGTTTCTTCTTGAAGCTTAAACCATGCAGTATGCCTTGATTTATCAGACGGCGCTGAAGTTAAGATTTTATATCGAGTGAATTGCATTTTATTGCTGCGCAAACAAACTACTATCCACATTTATACTCTTCAGAGTTCAAGCCATACTCAATTTTACCATATAAACTACTTTATTCAACACATTTTCACGGCTTGAACGTATGTTGCTGTCGTTTGTGTGTTAAGTACATTTAAATGTACAGTATCGTGACGTCACAGGGACATCATCATGACGGATCACGTTTTTGCAGCGCAAAACAGACGGCTCATTAAGTTTTTTTGGAGTTACATAGACGCAATGAAAGAAAGTATGGTACCGTTGTTTATGAAATTAAACGCACTTTTAAATAAACATGTAATAAAAAATAGGAATTTTCCCTATTATAAAACACCGGGATAGCATTTTAGAGGTCGGGAAGTTGAGTGTTCCATTCCGAGCATAATGGTAGAAATGGAGAAATTACTTTCCATTTTCGCCGAGGATAATGCGCAGCGCAGAATTCCTTTGAGTGCTGATATCATCGAAGAAAAGGCACAGAGTCTGTATGAAGATTTAAAAGAATCATTTCCTGAGGAAGACGTGTCATTCCAGGCCAGCAATGGATGGTTCAACAATTTTCGAAATCGTGCGAATCTTCACAGCATATCAACAAAAGGAGAGGCTGCTAGTGTACATACCATAGGTGCACAAGACTTAAAAGCCAAACTGAAAAAAAAAAAAAAATTGAAGACGGATTTTACACAGATCATCAAATAATAAACATGGATGAAACTGGTTTGTTCTGGAAACGACTTCCCAGGAAAACTTTTATTTCCAAAGAGGAAAAGTCAGCGCCAGGTTTCAAGGTGTCTAAAGATTGGCTAACATTGTTGTTAGGCGGTAATGCTGCAGCTGACTTCAAGCTTAAGCCTCTTTTGGTTTATCACTCAGAAAACCCAAGGGCCCTGAAGAATGTGGATAAGTCCCAGCTTCCAGACGTATGGAAAGCAAACAAAAAAGCTTGGGTAACACAAGGTCTGTTCCTAGAGTGGTATGCAAACCACTTTGGCCCAGCTGTTGAGAAATAACTCACAGATAAAAATTTGGCAAGGAAAGCTCTTCTCATCATGGATAATGCCCCAGGTTACCCAAGCAAAGAAACACTTGAAAACCTGGTTAGTTTTGTGGAAGTTGTTTACATGCCACCAAACACAACTTCACTAATCCAGCCCATGGACCAAGGGGTAGTTTCTACTTTCAAGAGCTACTACATAAGGAAAGTTTTAGCTGAAGTTGTCAGAGTTACCAATGGGGAAAATGTTCCTAGCCTGCGAGATTTCTGGAGAACATTTGACATCAAGGATGCTGTTCACTACATTTCTTGTGTTTCGCAGGAATTGAAAGTGAAGACGATGAATGGTGTACGGAATAATATTTATGAAGACTGTGTACACGATTTTCATGGATTTGAAGATATGAAGGAAATCGATGAACAAGTTGTCGCCCTTGGAAACAAAGTAGTACTGGATATAGCCATGGATGACGGGAAAGAAATGATAACTGATGAGGCTGAAGGTCTTAGTAATGAAGATTTAATGGCAATTGCTGAGCATCAAGAACGTGGATACAATATTGAAGGGGAAGTCAGTGTCGTTCAACCCAAACCTGTGACAACCTTGACACCAAAAACTCTTAGTGAGGCATTTCAATTTTTTGAGATGGGTTTTGAGGTACTGCGGCAAAACGACCCCGACACAGAGAGGAGTGCTACTGTAATCAAAAACGTGGAAAGTAGTTTAAATTGTTACAAACTTTTGTACAACGAGGGTAAAAGGGCAGCCAAACAAAAAGCAATTGACTCGTTTTTCAAGAATAAACCAAAAGTGGACGATGACGACAACACTGCGGGACCTTCACACATGAAAGACTTAACACTTAAGTGTAAATTTGTACAGCAAACATGCACTTTTCGAGGTCAAAAAACAAATTAAATTTTCTAACATGCACTCTTATGACAATACCTTATTTGATTAGAGCTGTTTTGATTAGCACTCTACTTTCTTGGAACACATTATAGCGCTACTTCGAGGGGCTGGTGTACTTACTATGTGAACAGCTTCTGTGCTTTCTCAAAACTAACCTGACGTTCATCTGGCCAATCCCAAATACAATCTTCCTTTAATTTTAATAAGCCTAGTAATGGTGCTTTCACATCTGAACATTTTCTGCAAATCTTTTATAATAATTACACAAGCCTAAAAAACCTTTCAACTGTATTATATTCTTGTTTTGGCAGAGTCTAATGCTGTCACCACTCAATTTTAATCCCAAAAATTCTACTGCTTGTCTCAGAAACCTAGATTTGGATAATTTCAAAGTTGCATTCATTTCTCTAAGCCTTAACAGCTGTGATAAAATGTATAAGTGTTTGTTGAAAGTTTCACTGGTTATTTGAAATCTATCTACTTAAGATTAGTGTTTACCTTGGCCTCCAGTTCTGGCCCCAAAGATACAGTTACAGCTCAGAAAATTATTTCTACACTATTAAGTAAACCGAAAGGTCAAACTTTAAATTGGTATAAATGACCACTGTACAAAAAACCTATATGTATTTTTTAACCTGGTATAAAGGCACTTGCCATTACCTTTCAGATTCAGTAGTAGTTATGTATTTTGATCCATACAATTAAATGAATAGTGTGTCGGGTCCTACTGGACTCTGCCGGTCAGATAAAATCCTCCTTTTTAAAAATGCTCTGCACCAAAAAATTTGTAATTTTATAATTGTACCAAACAGTGTCCAACTCTTACACATATTACATCAATAGTAATTTCCTACAAATAGTATACTTTTCGGTTTCATAGTTTTCATACAAGAGCATCTCAAAGTAGGACTTTGACTATTTTCACTATGTACCCAAAGTAATTACAGTACTTTTAAAACTGTACAAATTAAATAATTTAGTGTGAAAGTAAACATATTAAGCTACAGAATGGCACCTTTGTAATTTCATGTAAAATTTTTTTGCGTTTAAAAAAATAATTTTTATATGAAATAACAAAGGTATCATTCTGTAGCTTAATACATTTACTTTAACTATAAATTATTTTATTTGTAGCATTTGAATAGTTTTTACTTTGGGCAAGGAGCAAAAATAGTCAAATTCCTACTTTGACGTACGCTTGTACGAAAACTATGCAACTGAAAAATATTCTACTGTTTTTGTAGGAAATTACTATTTATGTAATGTGTTTGGTACAGTTATAAAATTACAAATTTTTCGATCCAAATTTTTTATTTAAGATTGCAATATTTCTAGTCTCATTCATTGCAGTCATTTTTTTCATTAAGCTTGTATTCAGTATTGACGTAATGGTTTTTGTTTTTGCAGCCTAAAAGATCATCTGCCTGTACTGCATCAGGAAAGCACATGCAGCCCAATCGTGTTGAAACTTCTATTCAAGCGCAGTTTTCTCACAAGTCTGATGTAAGAAACAAGGTGAGATTACCCAAGAATCATCTGTCATTACCTCCACTTAGTGGCTCTGTCACTCAGCAGTCCTACTTGGAGAACAGCTCTTTGTTAAGTGTACAATACTCCCAGCAGAGCAGTGATGATAGCAGTACGTCTGCCTCATTGCTACAGTCGGACAGCAACTGCACCGACTTGCCAGTGTCTCTGTGTCGCAGCCAGAGTGGGGTGGAATCCGCACTGCCATCTCTCTTGTCGACACCACAGCATCTGAACAGCAGACAAAATGGTAACGTCACTAGCCTTAGGGTGCTACCTCAGCTGAGAAATAGCATCGGCTTTGACTGCGGCAGAAACATTCCTGTAAGTGATACCAACAAGACAGTGTGCAGGACTGGTGAAACACCTCTGGGTGAAAGTTCGAGTATCAATATTTTGTCCTCGTCTGACATCACCATCTTAGAGGAAGATGGTGACACTGATCTTCAAAAGCGCTTCCCAGCATCCCACGGTGCACTGAGCGTTTCTGGAGAGGATGCGACAGTCGCAATTTCTCGGTATCCTCGAGAGCGGGTTGCAACGGCCGCGGTGAAAAATGGTCCGAATCGTTACCGTGTCTCGCACGTCATCCTCGATGAAGATGATAGACCAAAAACATCGCCAGAGGACTTGAGCCACCGCCAAAAGACTGCGCAAGAGCTGTGTAACATCCTGAGTGAGTCGAAGTGGCATGGGCACAATCCACGCAGAAGAGACAGGAACACTAGCAGCATACCACAGCTTGATGTTCAGAATAAACTGCAACAGAAACATAATGCCAGACTCGAATCAAACAACAGGTGCATGGTCTCAAACATTGAAGCTCTAACACACTCTACATTAATCAAAGTTGCTGGATCTTCTCCGAGGTACGGTCGTAGGAGCATGCATCAGCCAACATTTACGCAGTGCCATTCTCTTGGCAGTGAAACAGGCTCAATGTCGTGCAGGCAGACTGATGTACAAGTTCAGAGACGTGCACCTTCAGCCAGGAAGAGTGAAATAGGCCTACCTGCAACATCCAAGAAACACGTTCGTTCAAGGTGTGCTGAATGCCGGAAGCGGTTGAACATCACCAACGTGTACACATGCAGATGCGAGAAGATGTTCTGTTCGACACACAGATACTCTGAGGTCCATGGTTGCACCTATGACTACAAGAGTGAGGGCCGTAGATTCTTGGAGCAGGCTAACCCGCTGGTTGCAGCCCCAAAGCTACCAAAGATATAATATGCACCTATCATATTAGCTTACATTCTAAATTTATGTGCTGTTACAGACATTTAAATTGAATTTCACCAGCATACTACAGCTACTAAGTTTCCAGCTTCCCACCGTCTTCTATCTATGTTTGAATACCTATGCCTGAAGTGTGTGAAAAATTGTGTGATTTAAATGTCAGTTATTTTTTTAATAGTATTAAAATTAACCTATTTAATGTTCTTACCAACATTTATTCATTATGATAAGTGTTTTTTGCTTATTTTGTTGTATATTCTGTCTCATGAAAGAATTCCACTTTTTGACAGTTGTGTTTACATTCATTTTTTAGCTGTCGTCATGAAATAAGCAGTGTTAACTCTGACACATGTTATTTTCACACAAAGACACTTAGCTTGCTCTCAAATTGTGCAGTGTATCAAAATGAAAAGGAGTCTCTATAGAAATTTTCCCATAATAACTATTCAGAGCTGTCAAAAACTGGAATTCTTATGTGAGAACTTTTTTGTGATCCAGGTTATTGCAGGCAAGTTCTTCATACTCACTTTATTTCAAAAATTGAATTTGCAGTGAGTTCTGACATAATTTCTGGTTAGATTTCTATGGAAGTGCAACTAGATATATTATAGAACAGTGTTGAGAATGTTATGTTTCTGCACTAGAACAATGTTACTGGTTGTTATTTATTAATTGATCATGTATGAATTTTTTTTATATTGTGACTAAAGCATCACCTGCCATACTTATACTACAATAGTAAGTTAAAAAGTTTGACATTTTTTAATTTGTGATATACAGTTCTGAGTGCTGGAATTAGCATAACAGTAGCTTATTTATATTTCTGACAACGAGGCTTGGGAAAGTTGCATCTACCCCTCGTATGTTTGATATTATTGTTTGCTGCCAAATTTAATCCAGGCTTTGAATTGAAATTCTAAGAATAAATTACTAGGTACATGTAGATGTACTGTATTTATTTGTATATAAGCTCCACTTTTTTTTTGTAACTTTCGGAGACCAGAAAGTGGACAGCGTCTTACATTCACTAGCTTTTTCAACAAGTGTTTGCAAAAAGAGTTTTTGTTACTTATAAAGTGGAGTGTTGTTTGATGGACCTAATAGCAAATGTAAACAAAATCTCATCAGCCCACATGCATCATATGAACAGTGACTATGCTGCACTAGAGTGTATTTGCTTCTTAGGCTGTTTTTACACTGCAGTGAAGCGTGCAGCCACTTGGTCTGACAATCCTAGCAGTCAGTAGAACAACATACAGTAGTTGCCAAGGTCATGTGGATATGTTCATAGCACAATACCAGTGCACACAACCAGACAAGATGCTAGAAATATTAAAGGCTGTGTTGTGTACACAAACTGTGACTTTGCTAATCTTGACACTTTTTTTAGTTAATTCTTTGTTCCTACTTGCAAAATCAACTTCACAGTAATCAAGATATCTATGTTAATGATGTTGGCTTTAGGTGTAGAATTTTGTTTTCGTCTGGCATTATTATGGTTTAGGTGTGTATGTCTAACTTTGTGTATATTTGTGAAGTGGAAGGCATCTGTGCAAATTCTTAAGACACAAAATTTTAACAAGTTATTAGGTCTTCACGGAAACCGTCATAGAGCATAAATGATTCTTACGCTGTTTGGTTTTTTCTATTTATAACCAGAGTACTAAAACAAAGGTGCGTTTTAGATTTGATTATGTTTTAGACTCGAGCAAAATGGTACAGTATGTACATATTCAACATTGGAATAGCATTTTTTTATTAAGTGATACATACTTAAGTGCAGATAAATGTGCCTCGTTTAGAGTCGTTATTTCTTAACGTCATTATTCTATGAACTTAACCATGAGGTTAAGCGAGAACTTAATATAAGAAGTAAATAAATAAAAAAGAACACTATACACTAGCAAGATTTTCTTGCACCCTTCCCTCTCTTTCTGAAACTTTTGTCTCCATCTGCAGTCATTGGTGTAAGAATATCATCTAGATAATAAATCTTCGTGCACAACCCGCACAAGTATCATGCCCGTCCCAAACCCTCTCCCCTTCCCCCACAAGCTAAATTGCATGCAACTGGCCACTGAAGCTGGAGCAAAGTATTCAATTTATTGTAAATTTCTTTGCTTATTGGAAATAAAATTTCGAAACAGTTACATAATTGTGTAAATTTTCTTGTGCTGAATGGTGATATGCTGTTTAGCAGCTAGTACATGTTGTCGCTCACTTGTAAATGTTTGAATACACGAACTAGAAAGTAAATATTACATACAAAGAAAATTAATTGTAAGTGCTTATGTGGCACCATTCTATAGTTTTAAAGCTATACAATTAATTTCATATTAAATCTAGGGTGTTACAATTCAGGTAAGTCAATATTTATAGAAATTATCATTAAAATCCTTTACTGTGCCGTGTATGTTTGTTGAGGGTATACTCTAGACACCTTTTTTTAAAACTTAATGGTACAAAAAAACATAAAAATTACATCTGTATTAAAGTTTTAAGTAAACATTATTAATTTTTACAAATTTAAAAACCTGACTTCAAAAATGATACCTAAAAAATTTGAAGATAATTCACAAAAAAATAACGAAAAGACTACCCACCTATGTAGGTAGTTAACAGCAAATAATAGTTCATTCATATTTGTTAGTCCGTCTCATGTAAGAAGGGGCTGTGTTGGCCAAATGGTCTGACCTTTCACCTCCCACCAAGGCGATCCAGGTTTGATTCCCAGCGGGGTCGGTGCCTGGATTTTTTCCATGTGGGAATTGTTCTGATTGATGCCTTTGGCCAGCAGGTTTTCTCGGGGATCTCCTGTCCCCCCCCCCTCCTTTTATTCCGGCGCTGCTTCATATACTCACCTCATGTCACCTCTCACCAGCGCTGAAGACCTCAGTGTTAATCGTTGACCAAAATCTTTCACTCATTCATGTAAGAATTCCATTTTTGACGGTTGTGTTAGCAGTGCTTTTTATAGCTGTTGCCACGGAATAAACAGTGGTTGCTCTCTCATAAGTGATTTTACACACTCAGCTGACCCTCAAACTTAGCAGTACATCAAAATGAAAAGTATTTTTCTGTAGAAATTTGTGCACATGATAATCTTCAGATACGTCAAGAAATGGAATGCTTATGCGAGATTGACTACAAATTGAAAAAATATAAAAAATAAAAACATAAGCTTATTACGTAAAAATTAAATACCTAACGTAAAACCCTTTATTAATCTGTTGCCTATAGATGTAGGAATAATTATAAATATATTGTTAACTAACATCTGTTAAATGGTGGTTTCATTTGTTAAATTTTAAAAGATGTCATACAAGTGTAATATCCTGTATTAATATTTTACCTAAACAGTTATAATAATATTGTCAATTAACATAAGGTAAGTGGTTGTTTACTTTGTATTTTTTCATATGATTCTTCGAGTGTGTTTCATTTTAATTACCTGTTGAAATTTTTTGTTTTTAGTATGTTGAGTTAGTAAAAGTTTCTTTGTACTTGGTTTCAATGATAGTTTATGAGCTAAGCAAATTAAAAAACCTGTAAAATCTCTATAATTATATGGACAGAATAATATACTGTCAGTTAATATCTGGTAAGTAATTTGTAGTCGGATGTACTTAGTTTTCATTAGTCTCAGAATTTTTGAAATTTATTTACTGTAGGTAAGTACAAGTTAGATACTGAGCTACCTTTTTTTTTTTTTTTATTATTTTTATTAGATTTTTGCTTATGGTTTAAGTAAGCTTATAATATTGTATTAATATATTGTCTACAAATACAGTTGGCCTGCCTTATCCACAGTATTTAGTTTCAGGAAATCCGCGAATGTGCAAAAACCGTGTGTATTTAAGATACCTTAAAACCTACATAAATCACCATATGCCATTTTTTGAATCTTTTTATGTTACACCCAACCTGAAATACTACTGTATTTGTGCAGGTACAGATCTTCAACGCTTTCAGAAAGTGCCTCATAACATTTAAATGTGGAAAAATTACTAGTAATATGTGCAACATGGTGCATGCTTGCTGCCGCGGCAGCCACTCTGTCGGTCTGTGGTGATGTGTCAATAGCGCGCCATGAACCAGGTGATCGGCTACCACTGACATTGCAACACAGCATGGCATAATGCCCCATGCGCATGCTTTTTCTCTCCCTCTCCCTCTCCCTCCCTCTCTCCCTCTCCCCCTCTCCCTCTCCCTCCTTCCCTCCCTCCCTCCCAAATGCTTTTAATGAAATGTAAGACACACGTCCAAAATGTAGGACTTTGCATGAAATTGTAGGACATCCCTAACTGTATGCATATTTTATCGCTTAGTCATAAAAAATTAAATACATTTACGTTAATCAGCACGAACTAATGAAAATTCTTGCATATTGTAATTTGTAAATAAAAATGCTTTCAAATTAATTTACCTCTGAACATATTTAAACATACATTTTTAAAATGAAAACTCATTTTTTTAATACCTTGCTTTATTTAGATTATATGTAGTCTTAGTACTAAAACAGCTTTAAACTATTTAGTAGCATTATAACCTGTCGGTATTATTGGTACAGCCTTGCGTCTTTTTTTCCCAGTGTTTTTGAAGACAATTGAACTTCCAGATCTTGTGCGCCTGTACATAATTCAGTCTGGAGTTAAGAGTGTAAATTTAATCGGAACTAGTATTCACAAATACATTATATATGGATATAATACATCAGCTGGCAGTTAACTCTTTACATGTCCTCGTCCGCAGGTTATATCGCTGGAAAACTAATCTAACAAATGTAAAGTTCTTATCTTCTGTTTGGCAATATTTTGTTTCATTTTTGTGAAATGTGTTCGAACTGAATAAAGGCCACTGCCATAGAATTAACATCAGAAACAGCAGACCACTAATGCTTAGATTAGGCCAACATACAGTCAATATTATTGATCAAACACTGCTGTAGTAAAGACTTAAGCGAGTCGAACATTAATAAGTGGTTGTAGAGAACAGTAGTCATGTTAAAACTACCATAGCGCTTTGTACTTTTAAATGTAGGACATTAATGACTATTCGAAAATTCCTCTTGAACTCCGGATAAAGGGTTAAAATATAGGACATGTCCGTAATTTTCCAGACATCTGGTAACCCTACCCCAGGGGTGCCCATCCCCCCCAGAAAGAATTACGCAACCCTCCCCCCTCTCAGCGAATGTTGTAACAAAGTTTCCATATAAAATAATTTTGCTGACACCTAGCGTTAAAAGTGGGGGACCCAGGGGACCTCCCCCGAGAAATTTAGATTTTTAGGTGCAAAGTGGTGCTATTTAAGCACTTTTTGAACCTAAATAAACATATACAGCAGGTAGAAATGAAAATGTAATATTTTTAATAATATAATTTTGTTTTGGTGAACAATTTTCACAAAGTTATCTTTATCAAACCTGAAACCTTGTACCCTTTCTTGTTCTGGCACCACCAATTATTGGGGGCCTGGGAAACGCTGACTACCAGTTTATGGCCGTTACGGTAAGCATGACTAGCCTAACCTCTCATCCTCTGCCTTACCACAGACAATTGGGGTTCTACTGTGTATTAGCATTAAGTATGCCATAAAAATTTTAAAAATATAGTTGAACAAATATTTTTTAAAAATGTTGCAAAAACTTACTATTTTCTGATTTCAGTTACACCGTAAAGCATTAAAATTTACTTAAAATTTGTGAGTTTTCAATGCCAGCCACTGCTATATGGCTTGTTAAAGAGACGTGTAATATTCATATCATATTTCTTTGAATAACCACCTCCACATTTCTGGCGCTAGCGTACAAAACGTCTGACAGATAAACGCATCGAAACTCACTCTATTTTCCTAACTCAACAAATACCAGCTTAGTCGAATTAAATACCAATAAGGATTTCCAATCTAGGAGTTTTGGTTCGATCCCCGGTGAAGTCATCACAGTTTTAATTTTTTTTCCTGTTCCGAACAATAAATTTACGGCCTTAAGAAAGAACAGCTGCATGGTACATGATATCTTTACTATGTCTGCAAAAGTTGGACCAAAAATAAGTGAATAAAAATTTACTGTAAAAATTTAATAAATTAATTATGATTAACTAATTAACAAGTTCACATTACTGATTGATTTGTACAAATGGATGGGTGTGACTAGTATCTTAATGAAAAGTAACGTAGAAGATGTAAAACAAAAGTTTCATTACAGATTTACTAGCGTATTCATATAAAACATTAATGATTCTAGTTGTTAAATATAATAGCACTCAGAATTTCAATGAAAAAACGTCTTCTGAACTTTGAGCGATGTGGCAACAATGTGCGCCATATGCCCTATAATGCAATCTATGAGTGAGATAACTATGGCATGTATTATTTTTGTAATCCTATATTTTTATGTACAGATTTTAGCGGTGACTGTATAATTTTATGACGAAACCGGCTGTATAAAATATCAATGAATTTCAATTGAGTGATTTCATATTATCATGTGCAGCTTTTGTGTAAAAACCTCTGTTAAAGATGTAAACCCAGCAACTAGCGGCAATCATCCAGCACGATTCCCACAAGTGAAAATTCTGGGGATAAAACCCGGATTGCCTTCACTGTGCCCGCTACACCAACCCAGCCCCCGGAAAATAATCTGTGAAAAATTGTATCGTCATTTATACAGCCGAGTACTGATTGATTATCTTGTTAATTAACTCACCTCTCATATTTTCTTTCCGATGTATTTATTTCTTGGAACATTGTCTTCTCTACCTTCGACCTATGGCTTCCAGCTATCACCATCACATTTCTTAAGCAGAATTATTTTGTATTTGATAGCCAAATTATTTTAAGTTTTGTAGTCTTTGCTTTTTCCTACAATGTTCCAACCACTTGTCCTGTCTTACTATTCCATAGCACAATAGTTCTAAACACTTGTATTTAAAAGGTTTTTGTTGTTTCGACATGGATAATATTGTAAAAATATTGGCACTGCTAACTCTCCTTGAAATATTAAAACACTATTATAAAGATATGCATCCCCACAAGATACTGACAACTCAAAACAATCGACATTCACGCCGACATCAACTGTACGTGACTGGCGGAAATCTTCCTAGACAAGCGTGTGGACTTGGGACAATGCTGGCCCTTTATTGTAAAACAAGGGATTGGCAATAATTCTGCCACATTCCTCACAGAGAGAGAGAGAGAGAGAGAGAGAGAGAGAGAGATATAGCCTGCTCGCCATTGTATAGGTACTGATAGACAGATGCACGTCAGGCGGGCAGGTGCGCCGGAGCAAAATTTTGTGTCGGGAAGGGGGAGGAGGCCAAAGACTCATGTATTTTGCAAATATGCACATACCCCAAAATACCGGGGTGCGGAGGTCCTCCCTGGAAAACTTTGAATTTTAAAGTACAAAATTGTGCACTGTAGATGTTTCCGAACAGAAATATTGAGTATAAAGCAGCAATCACATAAAAAAAAAATTAAATTAAATAAAGTTACAAATGTATTACATATACTTTATAAATGTGTGTGGGAGGGGACACATACTTTGCCTTCCACAGAAACGTGTTGGGAGGGAGGGGGGGAACCACTAGCTCCGGGGTTACTGTACGTGGCTACTTAGTGCCTCTCCTTTCTCCCAAAAAGCAAAATCACTCCCCTCCCACAATTTACACCCTCTCTTCCTCAATGGTAGGCAACAGCCCCCCCCCCCCTATCTCCCTGCCCATGGCCTAGGGCAAAAGAGTCATTGCTCTTTTCCCCTCGTAGAAGAATCCCTTTGAACTTATGATTTTTTTAAATAAGTTTTCAATTTCCTCCCCCCCTGAAATTTCTATGATGCAACCTGTGTCATAAACCCCCCTGTGGGCACCTCTGCCTACCCCCTCCCCGCTGCTAAAGACTTCTGCTGGACAGAGAGAGAATGTCTCCACAAGTGTTAATACAACAATATTTGATTACACTATTGTATTTTGTGTGTGTCCTTTACTTTATCTTTGTTAACCAAACATATAAAAGAAACAGTTGAACAAGCATGACGACAACCCAATAGATGTGAATGTTTTGTAATTTTCTGTAAAAACTTCTTGCTTGTATGACAAGCATGTAACTTACAAAAAAGAAAAGTATTATTAACGTAAACATAAAATATTTTGACCGTAAGTAGATATGTTAAACGTTTGGTTTTTAACACAGCTTCTCTGATTACATTAAAATAGACTTGGTGCGATTTTTTTCTCACAGGTGAATGAAAAATTGTGCACCACTATAAACATAAATAATAATACATTTTTAGCAGTTTTCCTTTTAATACGGCACCATTTATTACACTAAAATTAACTTTGCACAATTTTTTTTTTTTTAAGTTTTTGTTGCAGTACTAACACTTGATCTTATTTCTTGTGCTTTATTTGATAAAGTACAAATGCTACAGTAATTTCTTTTTTTTGGTATCTACGCCCTACCTGTGCAACACGCATGTTGCCGTTCAGTAAATTTAGAATTTTTGTTTTGTCACTCAAACTAAGAACTCTTAGGTTTAGAAAGATCACTGCAGTCTTTCTTTTTGGAGACATTACGCAGCAGGCCATGGAATTGTGTATAACTGCACACAGTAGCATGCATTCTGAGGCCGTGTCCAGTGTGCTCACGGTTGAAACGGGTTGGTGGTAGGGCCGTTAGTGGGTGACAAGCAGGTAAACACAGCATAATTAATTACGTGTTCTATGTGGAATCGGTTTGCAGGTGGGTGACGCGGGAGAAGAGTAGGTGCTGTGGGAGATATCAAATAATTTTGTTTTGGAAGCATACAGTATGCGAGCGACGAGCAAGATGAGTGTGAGGGAATGAATGCTGCCGCCCGGGCTGCCAGCTGCGTGCACATTCAACACAGCATTGCTTTCTAGTTACTCCTGCCAACTTACCACCGCTTACCACGCACACCTAGCACGCTGCATAATGAAGCAGATACTATGGCTGACGACACAAGACTAGCTGCTCTCATACGTGACGAGTGGTGCGCTACAGTAGTAGTTTGTGCGGCAAACTGCACATGGCACATGATAAAATACAAATTCTTAAGCAATTCATATTTATAATATGTACAATATGTTGTAAGTTTTTTTCCTCATTTTCCAACCGTGTTTGGTGAAAATCGGGGATTCAAAAATTGTGGATGCAAAATCTGCGGATAAGGTGGGCTAACTACATATGAATGATTATAAATTTACTGCCAATTTATGTCTGGTAAATTGCTTTTTTGTTTTATAGGATTCTGCTGGTGTATTTTTTTTATTTCCTCTATGAATTTCTATTATTTATTTATTTTATTGTACGAAACTAAAAGGTGCCCAACCACTTGGCTCTATGGTTAATGCTCTTGGCCGGTGTGCCAAGGGTCTCTGGTTTGATTCCTGGCTGGGAAGGAATATTTACAGTTACGTCCCCAGTTTCAAGACTGGGTGTTATTGTTTCTCCTTCCCCATCCTCCGGAAGGCAATGGCTAACCACCGCAGTTTGTTCCTCGCTTAGTCGTGCTACACGTGTTCCCCTTGAGGTTTAAACCAGCTCCTTGGCTCAAAACTCCATCTCCATCAATAAAGAGTTATGTAAGGAGATACCTTTCTCTCTATTTTGATACAATGTTAGTTTGTGTTTTACATATATTTACTACTCATATAGTGATTTGAAACATGTAATAGTTTTAAGTTTTCATAACATATTTTTAAATTGATAAAATTTATTACTAGTAATTTGCTTTGCATTGACAAAAAAAAAATAGTGGATAGCTAGATAGCTAATTTGGTCATAATAAACATATGTTTTTTTATTTATTAATTTGTATAGAGTTATCCAACAAATATGAATCAGGGTGGCCGCATACTGGGATAAGCGGGAAAAATCCGGGAATTTGAAAGCTCGCCAGGGATGTCTGGGAAAATCAGGGCATTTTGAAAGGGGTCCAGGGAAATTTTGACTAGTGCATTGATCAAAATACAGTCTAAAACACAAGTTTTCTTTGGTATGTGAATGTGGGGTGCTGATAATTATGAATTTGTGCAATTTTCCTTCACATCATAGACGTTTCCCTGCAGTGTGTCCTTGCTCTTTTTCACTACACACACACAGTTTATATTTTGTACATATTAATACTAAACACGAAACAGAGTAAATGTGTTATGGCAGCTTTGTACCATACGTTGTACAAAATATGGTACCTAAAAAATGTGTTTATCACTGCAGTGTATTTAACCATAAAAACAGGCTTTGCAAGAATTTTTTTACTGTATAATATATCAACTTGTTGATGTACATTGGTATTGATAGGTGTTTTTTTCCCAGGTTTGCCAACATGCTTTGAAAGTTGCATGGCATGTGGTATTTTTAATAATTAATTATTTGTGTGCTCTATCAATCCAATAATTTCTTAGATAATTATGGCAGAGTGTTTAATATAATTTCTTCAACAGCTCTCAGTGAAAATCAAAACTAGAATATAAGAACATAATGCAGTGTTAAAACACTGACGTACATGGTGCTAATAGTGACGACTGGTTTTATCTGCTTCGTCTGGATGGGCAGCTTATATAGCACGGAACAGTTATTTGTAGCGTAATTTTTATATAATGTGTTTTCGTAATGGACTATATTTTTTTAGAACATCCAAAGTTGGAAGATCTTTACGTTGTAGGCCTAATGAATTTGGCAGATGTTCACGTAAAACTTACAATTATTTAATTACTTAGGTTATGAATTATTTTCAAAATATAATATCATTTTCATAAGTAATATGCGGATGCCAATAAAAATGGCTCCAGTTCTTTAAGAGTACATGTTTCCAAGAAAACTGACTGAAAGAATAAAATTTTTCAACTTGGTTGCAGCCCTCAAAATTAAATACAAATGAAGCCGAATGTTCACTTTGTCAGGAAACGTTTTTCTTTACATAATAATATTGGAAGATGTGCTGTAACAGGCCACATGACTGAGGATAAACACAAAATAGTTACGAAAAACAGTAGAACTTCTGTTGGATTAAAAACATTTTTAACAAACTAAAAAAAAAGTTGGCGTGAAATAGACTCTGCTTGTTGGCCTACATCACCATCTACTTTTGTGTATCAGCTTCTTCAACAGGCACTAAGCAGTCCGGAGAAGTAACAGTGCCAGAATACAAGGAGCTTCACTCAATGAAAACATTTCCTTCGGGTGAAAATGTTACCCTTACTGAAATTGATGTTTTAACAACTGTGATGTTACACAAGTCTCTACGGTGTGCTGTGAATGATGTGTCAGTTTTACTGTTAATGTTTGCAGACTCTGATATAGCGAGCAAAATGCAGCTTTAGAGAGCAAAGTTTGGCTACATGATTTTGCAAGGACTTGCTCCATATTTCCATAATGAACTGTAGAAGGAATTACTAAAATGTCCAGAGATTGTGGTACGGTTTGATGAATCGCTGAACAAAGTAGCTCAGCCTAGACAAGTGGATCTTGGGCAGTTCATATTTCAACCAGGAATTTTTCCTGCGAGTTTCTTAACCATGCAATGTCTGCAAACTTGTTGCAATCTTTCATCTAAGCTTTATCAGAAACTGACATGGCCAAAATTTTGCCAGTGTCAAGTGATGGCCCTAATGTGAATACCAGGTTTCTCTGTGATCTCTCTGCCAGCTTAGCTATAGTAGATATTTACACTACTTTACTTCTAGACATTGGTACATAGGGACTGCACAGTATGCATGAGGTTTTCAAGGCAGAAATAAAAGCAACTAAATGGGAGCTAACTGCTTTTCTAAGGTTACTGTACCATTTTTGTTGAGATGTTCCTGCACGATGTGGAGATTTTTTTACCTATTTTTCAGGATCCACGGTTTCCCCATTAAAGTTCGGTAGTAGATAGTTGTTGGGTTGTGAATGGAAATGTGGCTAGTAGAGCTGTACAAATCCTACCCAAGATGATGCAGTTTGTGGAACGAGTGGAGAAATATGCAAAGTTGGTTCCAAAATATAATAGTTTCCGTACTGTTGCTTCAGCATTGAAGGATGGTCTCCTGACATTCTTACAGACAGTAACAAGTGAAGTAGAGCTCTTTTTGACAGAGTCACAGTCCATTGGCCTCTTTGTTGTATGAGTCTATGAAAAGAATGTTGCGTGGTGTTATGTAAATGTTTGTCATGGAGAAATAATTAATTTCTGCTAACTGCCTCACGTCTATTGACATTTCAGGCACAAAAAATCTTGTTGCAGCAGAAGAGGTGGAGTAAAGTTTTACTACTGTTGAAGCATTGCTCAAAGTGAAAGATTGATGTTTTGAAATTTTTCCAACAATGTAGAACTTGTTTGCAAGTATTGTGCAACAAACTTTTGGAGATGTCTCCACTGAAGTACTGTATACGCTTGCAAAGGATATTTTATGCTTTGATCTGGAAATAGTTTAGTGTCCAAACATTAGAGATAAGAGAACCCACTTTGCAGTACTTAGTACAGAAAAGACGTTTGGCAGGCATAGAAGCTGTCACAGTTCAACATCAGTTTACCTACATTTGTGAAACAGATATTTGCTAAGGGAGACAAGTAATTTACATGGGAGCAAGGAAGATTGAATGATTTATGGGTTAGACTTGTATTGAGTTGTAAATGTGATACAAAAGAACTGGAGAAATTTGTTAAGGTAATCCTTATTCTCTCATATGGTAATGCAACACTTGAGAGAGGTTTCTCAGTAAATAAGAGTGTTGAGGAAAATCAAACGGAAGAGTCATTGGTTGAACAGTGGCAGATGCATGATGTAGTTGCTGTGCTTGGTTGTGTCAAAGATGTTATCATAACAAAGCCTGTGATACATGTTGTGTGGAATGCTAGAAGCCGATATCAAAAAGCCTTAAACAGGAAAAAGTAGAATGTGTGTGTGCTGAAAAGGATAAGAAAAGAATTTCACAAAAAAATTTATGATTTGGAAAAGAAAAAAAGAGCTGCTATTGAGAGAGCACGAAAAAAAAAAAGCAATGCAGGAATTGGTAATCCGATATTTAAAAAAAATGAAAATGACTGTGCTGTATTTTGTGTGTTTATGGGGTTTTTGTAACTACACTATGCATATGTGTGAGAGCAGTACCTGCTATGTTTTGTGTGTTTATCTTCAGTCCATAAACAATTTTATGAGTGAAGAACAAGTTCTTCATGTCTGAATACTATGCTACAATATGAATAAGTGAGTGCAAATTTAATGTTTGTGTCCTGTTATGAAGTTAAAGTGAATCTGTGTGGAGAGATAATAATACCTAAATGGTAGGCCTAGATATAGTAAATTTTACTAGTGTCTCGTCTAAAGATCACATTGGAGGATGTGTTATTGGTTCGTGTTCTATTAAAATTATTTCTTGCCTGTTCGTTCTTAAAATAGTATGGTTTAAGTATGTCAAATCCTGGAAATATCAGGGAATTTACTTATGGTTTTCTGTGTCTATCCTGTGAATGTACTATTATTTGTTGTGGCTATTAGCAGTCAACTGCCTACATAAGTAAGTATTTTTTTTTTTTTTTTCCAACTTCTTAATTTTTTGGAAGGCAGGTTTTTAATGTTTGAAAATTAATAATAAGGCATACTTAAAATTCTAATAGAGCTATAATTTTTTTATGTTAATTTTTAAATTAAAATTTTATTTTTGACTTTTTTTAGTGTTCTGCACCTGATAGTGATTAAACCCACTAATAATAAAACATGGGATTAGGAAGAAATACAGCTTATGCCAAACACATGCAACAAAACAGAGATAACGAGACTGTTGATCAAAAGAAACATCTCAGTACCACAAAAGAACATGCATGTTGTAATCGTAGCAATGAGAACAAAAGAAATCGTGAACATAGTTTGTTTTCTCAACGTGAATATGCTCGTAGTAGAGCTGTATTAAGTGATGTGCAGTCTCAGCAATGACTTAAGTAGTTGTGGGAACGTGCTTGCGCATTCAGAGTATCTGAATCGGATCAACAAAGGAAAGAATGAATTACTGCTTCACACCAAAATGTTTGTTACTCAAGAGCTAACGAAACTGAAGAAAAAACTAGCAATCAGATTATCTCAAATTAGAGAAGTGACTGTGAATTGATGCAAATTAACAGTCCAAAATTTCTACAGGAATATTTCACTGTATGCAGACATTTTATCTAAAAATGTATTTACCACGAAGATATAATCTACAGTTAACTGAAAGAATCAAATTGTTGTTGTCTCTTGAAGTTCAAATGGAATCTCAAGTACTGACATGTTGTCAATATTCATCGAACTTAAAAAAAAGTAAGATACCTCAAAATATGGAAGTTCTGCCAGTCTGCCAAATTATCAATTGCCTTACTCCTTGTGAAAAAAGATTGTTATCTGGGGTTTTGCCTTTTTTGAAAATATTGAAATTATCTATAGTCAGCAATGGTACAAAGGTCAATTTTATTTACTGAGGGCGTTGAGAAGTGTTGCTGAACAGTTACATCTTCCTATTGACAAAACAGATTTATTAGTTATAGCAAAATCCTTAGGAAAGGTTCAAACTAAAAAGTAATTCTCAAGTAACATTGAAAGAAAAAAAATAGCTTTGTCATGGCTTATATCGAACAACGCACTATGCGTAAATGTTCTGAACAGCATTTTCTGATTCCGGTGTTGATATTACTAATTTAATTGAAGTCGAAACAAGAAAACAAAATACAGCTGCCTCAAACATTTAGTTACAGCCATCTGCAGCTAACAAAATAAAAGATTTACTAGAAGAGATTTTATATCAATGAATGATAACACATCTATTTTAGAAGATCTGTTCACAAGGCAACAGTAGTAAATTTTCTGAGCATTCCAGAGGATGCCAAAGTACTGTTGAAAAATGAAATCTTAGCTTTTTGTGCATAATAAATATGGCATACTGACAATTAAGTGTGATTGTATTGCAATTGGTAAACTTGAAGAGGAATACCTTCTACTTGAATCATACGCCCATGATCCGAAAGTTTTCAATGTTGCAGTCTGAGGTACTGCTTACTGCATGAAGTTGAATGATATAAATGGTTTATGTGAGATTCTTATCAGAAATCTGTTACGTAATGAAAAAAAAGTCTAACAATCAACATGAATTAACTCCTGTTAAAGTTGATGAGCCATCAGATATACACACAGTAATTATTTTGAATGAAGTTTCTCAACAAAACAGTTTTCATTATGATAATAATGTTACAAACCAGCAGTACGTCAATGATTTTACATTTGTAGCAACAAATACGTTAATGTCATCAGATGGTGTTCTCTCTGTTGAAATGGGGATTGGTATTCATAATAATAATAATAATAATAATAATAATAATAATAATAATTTGTCTAATGAAAACAAGATTCAGGTTAATGTTCACAGAAAGATTGCACCACCCCTAAATGTTGACAGAGGATGCACAATCTAAGAACTAGCATGATTTTTCTTATATCGACTTGGTATCAGTGGTTTTCGTGAAATTAGACTGATAGTGGAACAAGATAAAACTTTCTCAGCGTATCTTATACCTGTTTCTGAAGAAAAACCAGGAAGTGATTCACGCCCCAGCAATATGTGCAGATGTGGACTTTCCCAGTTTTGGAAACCAATGTGATACCACGAATCAATTACTTTCCCTACGAATACATTTTTGTCGTTCTTAAGGCAACATAGTATTGCATTTACTTGCGTTGCATCATAAACTGCCAGGCAACAACAACATGATACTTTTTTACAAGGTTTATATGACTTGTGAAAGATAAATCTTCAGCATTTTCGTCAGGTCAACTGCCAGTGATCAATAAAGCTTTCTGCATGTCATTAAAATTAACATCATTACATGATAAAGTGACAAACCAAGTTGGCGGGTCAATGCTTCGTACTATTGCTATTAACTCTGAGTAAACGCTAAAGCAATAAGTCCCAGTTCCTCTCAACTTACAAATGGTTATACAAATATTATAAACTATTAATTTTGAGGAGCGAGTTATCCTTGACGAATTACACAAGGAACACTTAACGCTCAATATCGCTTTAAAATATTCCACCATAGCAAAAAAAGTAATTGTTGATTTGAAAACGCCTTTCACTGTCAATAATTTGTTCTTGGAAATAATCAAATGACCTAATGGATATAAAGATTTTAATGATCTGGTAACTAAAGTGGTGGAACACAGGTACAGCAACACATGTTATAAGAAGTGAGAAATTCCAATACGTTGCTTTGGTTTCTCAAGACCAGTTTGAATGTAAGTTGTTTAGTTGCAGACGAAACAGTGGGCAAACAAGGGTAGGTTTTGTGATTTAAGACAACCAGAATGTGAGATAATGGTGAAAAATTGTAACCAAGTAATTTTAAAGTTGTGGGAAGACAATATGGAAGTTCAGCCCTGCAGTTGTGTGACTGCCATCTTATACTATGTTGCCAAATATGTTGCAAAATGTGAACCTACTGTGTTGAGTGATGTAGTAATAGATGAAATCGGTAAATCCAATAGACGCAGTAATGATGTATGGAAACATTTCTTCCCAGTATCAATGGCCTTTTTATCGTAATGGTTAGTGCCCCAGAAGGTGTCTATAGATTGTGTTGTTTACCATTAAAAATGGCCTTAAATAACCATTTTTATTAAAAGTGGTAGTCAGAACTTATTTAACGTTGTCGACTGGCCGTAGTAAATTTATTAAACTTGGAATCTGTCAAAGCATTGCAGCTCACCTAATTTTTGGTAAAACACTGCACACACTGTTTTGCTTTACCATTAAAAAAATTTAGAGCAGCTACTTTTCAGACTAAGTGGCCAACAATTTGAACGAGGAAAGTGGCATCATACCAAATAGTTGGTTTATGATGAAATTAGCATGGTCTCGTACAAAAATGTACACGTGATTCATCTACGAAGACAGGAATTTAAAAATGATTGACTTTTTCTGGGGCATCAATGTTTTACATTATGGAGACTTCATGCAGCTTCCATCTGTGAATGGACACTGGTGTATTGAGCTACCAATATGATGCGAAGCTGAGATTCACTTGTGGCAGCAGTTTAGACTCTGTGTGTTGATCGTTAACATGCAGCAGTGAAAAGATACCAAATTTATTGACGTATCAAATAATTTGTGTGTCTGTTAGCTCACTACTAATAAACTTTAATTGTATCTGGTACATAGAAATATTGAGTAACAATGTATTCCATAAGAGCGGTTAATGCATCTCGTGAACCAATAACTTATGGCCTCAAACACTTCCTGCCTGTGCAATTCCAGGTGACCCAAATAAGTGTGGTGGTCTGGTACACAAAACACAATTAGCTCAAGGTTCGTGGATAATGCTAAGGAGGAATATCTCTGTCAGGATGGTCAACAGAGCAATGGGCATAGTTAAAGGCCTTAAGTGGCCAGTTCTGTGTAGAAATAGGGAAACTGCCTGAGTCTTTAACAATATTATTTAATAATCCATCAATAGGATCATGTATAAAAAATTGTAATGGATATACTGTATTTCTATTGCTCCTATTAAAACTGCTTATCAAAGCAATCGAGGATACGGTGATAAAGAAAGAAAAATGTTGCCAGTTATACTTTGTTGGGCCGTAGCAGTTCATAAGCTCCAAGGTACCACTCTGAATGCTGCTGTTAACGACCTTGGTTCCAAATTGTTACGAAGGGTAAACGGCTCAGAAAAGTTAAGTCATTTGATAAAATAAAAATAGCTATCTCTAACTTGTGCACAAGTAAATAATTGAACCATCCACATTACATTAAACATTTGACCAAAATGGAGAGGTTTCAGTCTTACGGAAAGGAATTGTAAATGTAATGAATATACTGTATTTTCTACCAGTTCTCATTATATTTATAATTTTGTACATGTTAACAAAATATCACCAAAAAATAATTATATCTAGAAATCTACATGTCAAATTGGTACCTTATTTATTGACCAAAATATTGCCATAAGTGTTAAGATTATCCCATTAAAAGAATCATAAAAGTCTGTCATGTAGTTTCTGAAAAAATTGTGAACATACAGACTAGGGTGAAAGAGAACTTTTTTTTTTTTGATAATAAAATATAATTTGAACTGCATTGTCAATCTGAATAAAGAAATATATGAAAGAAAAAAAATTGATATTACAAATGAATAGGGAGCTAAGTAAATAAAATTAACAAAGTTTTAATATATGAAAGAAAAAAGTGTATATTACAAATGAATAGGGAGTTAAGTAAATAAAATTAACAAACAAAGTTTTATATATTTTAGTGTGGACATATTGTTCATTTTGTTATTAAAAATGTAGAATATTAAATGTGCATGAATTATTCAGTCTAAATATTGGATTTATTACAAAAATTAGGAAAAAAATTTAAATTTCTGAAATTGTCATTAAACCTCACCAAATGAAGGATTTTTGCTTTAATTAAGAAGACATTGTATGGACATGTATTGTAAATATTGTACAGCTTACTTTGAATCATTAGGGCATGTGGGAAGCATTTTCTATCTTCATAGTGTAGTTGTTTGAAATTAAATCTTAGAGCACCATCAATGAAGTGTAAATGATGCCCTATCGTTGTGAAACTTTGGAACTATAAATATGAACAGAAACATAATGTAAGTACCTACTGTTAGTATAGAATGTTGCTGCTGCAGCCAGCACGAAAGTACTTGCGCCTGTAGCCTGAACAGACCATTAAGTATAGATTCTCGTACCTACACCAGATACATTAATTAAATACTTTCACTGGTAGTTGTGGGTAATAGTAACAATCTGTTAGTACATACATTAGTTAAAATATTTTTTATAGTCATATGTTGCAAGGGAGTGTAAATGACCAATGTTCCTAATTGAGAGCCATTGCCTTTGATCACATAATACTTATTTTAGATGTTGATGTACATTATATTTAACTTGTATGGTTTGTTAAACATGACTGATTTTATTTTGTTGAGTGAAGTTTTTTTGGAGTTTGTACAGTTTATAATTTCCTTGTACATTTGTTTCTGCAGCTGTATTTGTGTTTTATTCACCTAATTGCGTGTGTACTGACTGATTGATTTGCTTTAACTTCAGTTTGTATGCTTTGTGCTTTTGGCTGTGGTTGTATTTTACTACTAATGACATTTTATTCTTCTGTGTCATTATTTATTAATGGATCATTGAGTGGTAATGTTTCCTTCTTCAAGTAACCTGACAACAAAAAGTCAGTGAAATTTTTTAACACTCAGTTATTGCAATATATCGCTCACTACATGTCATAAATTACTTTTAACACAGATAATTATATAGATCTACATCTCAGAAACTTATTGAATTATGAAAATATTCAAGTTAATGTTATATTCTTTACTGCCAAAATTTACAGCCATGTTCAGAATTGACTCCCTTCTATCACAGTTTAGGGATGTTTCAATATGCTGTATTCTACCATGAAATATAATTTTTGTACTGGAAAAAAGCATTCTTTACCTTCTAGTATGAAACTGTATAATTTCTGCAGAGCTTGTTTCAGTTGTTGCAAATGGCTTGAAAACTATATTTTTATCACACCCAGCTACGTACGTTATTGTAGCATAGTTTATACGTTAATCACGCAGTCTTTCATGGAAAGTGGCCTAATCACGTAACCTAGTACAGATTATTTTAGGGTTAGTCACCATTAAATTATATGTTGAGGAATAATATTTGGCATCATATTTTGTGTTAACAAAGTAATTCTGAATATGGCTAGAAGTAAGACAATATTTAAACACCATATGTAATTTTTTTGCATTATTGTAGGTTTAAGTATTGTGTGTGTGTATTGTAATAGAGATTTTTTGTTTATGATGCTTGTAACCTTTCATCTGTATGAGCATTTGAAAACAAATACAATTTCAACATTTAATATTGACTAAACATGCTTTACTTTATTATTTTACATGTTCTATTATGTAAGTTGGTTTGTACATGTTATAGCATAGTATACAGTTGTATAAAAGGTTAATTGTCTAACATGCTTATTGCAGCAAGTTCAGCTGTTCAGTTTGCATCAAACTATAGATAGTATTTTAGCTGTCTGCTGTAGATATGGATATTACAGAGAATTAATCTGTCTAGTGTGCATATTACAGAGATGTCAACTGTCCACTGTGCATTTTACAGAGATAATCTTTGATGTATGTGAACCACACAGGTCTTTGCAACTAGTTTGTGTATACCGTATTTGTCCTTACTGCTTTGACTATGGCCGTCAACAGTTTTAATTTCTTTGGCTGGAATGATGTTTACAAGCTTAATTTCTAAAGGTGCCCAGAAGACAAGCATTTAAAACAAAAACATAAAAATATTTTGTATTTTCATGATTCTTGCAACATTGTTCAACTGAACACTAACTTGAGTAGGGAGGACGTTCATGACAGTGAGAGCGAAAGCTCATTCAACATTACGCCACTGCAGCAGTATCATAACTGCAGGTTCGGCACAGTAGTGTGTGGTTATTGACATAGGAAGGGGACTGTACCACTTTCTTCCTGTGTGCACACATGTACGAGTGCCTGAAGAATTCCACTAGTGACATTGTTAGTATACAGTACAAGTTTTGTTTGACAAGTCCAATCATTTCATTTATAGTTCTGTGCTTTTGGTGCACAGTTAGCAGAGTTAGCCTACAAACAACTTGTATGCTGCACACTTACATAGGTGGAAGGCAACCATCTTTGAGGGGAGAGTCTTGGTAAAACCATATGTAAATACATAACCCCGGATCACATTAACCACTGTATGTTTGCTAATCTACACAATTGTGAATTAAAGCTGTTCTATCAGAAGCAGCTTGGCAGTTTTTATCTGAGCATGGATCTGATTCTGTATCTCTGTAACAATGTTATGTCCAGACCACGGTCGTAGAAGAACAAGTCTGGACACTCGCCTGGAAACTTGACCCCCTTGTTGTTTGGCTGTAGTTCACCAAGTTACCAATAATGCTATACGTTTTTGGCGCTGCAGTCAGGATGGTCGGCTCAAATTCCGCCCACTTCCCTCCCACTAAGATAAACAATTTATCGAAACGTAATTTTTATCAATGTATGAAATACTTCCTTCGCCCACAATTTAAAATCATAGCTCCAGAAATCTTTATTTACTTTATAATGTTAACAATGGAAAAAAGTGGGCGGAGTTTGAGCTCGACCGCCCGGATTATAGCGCCAAAAAGTACAACATTCTCGGTAACTTGACGAACTACAGTCAAACAACAAGGGGTCAAGCAAAATACATCGGTAGCTAGGCGAGTGTCCAGACCTGTTCTTCTACGACCGTGGTCCAGACTAATGGACAGTCTTTGAAAACCACATTTAAAAATTGCTTGAAGATGTCATTGTGGTATGTACACATTTTCTTTGTGAATTCTGTACAAATGTGTGTGAATACGACATAGCAGTGCATTATAAGCACTAATCTGACAGCACAACAGAATAGACACTACATGTTCAAAATGTGCTTCTCCAAGGCCACTGCAGTAGTTCATATGGCATATATTACACTGGTAGACATGTTGAAAAAACCCCTGGTGTGCCTGCACATGATTGCAGGCACACACCAACATGTTCTCTTCAAATGACAAGGGTGTCTTGTACACACATGCCTTAAGAAAGTCCCACAACCATAAGTGTACGGCGTAAAGTTCTGGAAGCCAGGTAGCCAAAGCACAAAGCCCACTCCATATTATCCATCAAGCGACATAACTTTGTGCAAAAGTGGTCATGTACAATCCTGGAGGCCAATTTTAGAAACTGTCTGAATGGTTCCACTAGAAGAATGGCCTCATACTTGTATCTGAATCAGATAAGGCTATTTTTGATCACTCAATAGCTGAATTATTATCAAAGTCTTGATGAAGTGTCGAAACAAATCCGTCTACCAAATAGATGGAAGAATGTTGATTCCAGTAGAGCTAGAGGTCGTATTAGAGGTTCATGGTTGTGGAAGCAAGACAATTATGCAGCGTTGTGGTTTAATCTCTATTTATTACATGATGAAGATGGTGAAGTCCTAGATAACTTAGCAAGAAATTTTTTATGTACCACATAATATTTTAATTGAGTTTTTAGGCCTACAACCTTGATAAATACTTTAATTAGCCTGTTTGTTCAGTGAACTTAATTTAGTAAGATTACATCGAATTAATTATGTCTAGTAAAATCACCAGTCAAAAATAGGATTTTCTACATTCCGACACACACTATGAAGTTGAACATTCCTCTAGCAAAATCAATCCGACAGTTTCGAAAATTTGGCGACTGGTGAGAAGAGGTGGTGCACTGTCATGTTGTATCCACATGCATCCTTTGATGGAGTCTAACAGCCTCCAGTAACTGTGGTTATCTTAAACTGCAGGGAGTTGTAAATATTGAAATTATGACAGTTTGGCAGCAAGTACAAGCCAGTAGCATTGTCCTCCACTAAGCCAGCACAAATATGATGGCATACTGATGTGGTTTCATCTGTAAACATTACACTGGTCAGGTAATCAGGATACAAAATTTAAACTGCTGCATGGACCACCATTGTGAAGTACAGTCTGCTGGTTCATTGCTGTACACTATACACATGGTATGGTTGAGTTAGATGGTAAAGGCAGACATGCCATACTGTGCCATTCCATGTATTCATTCATCACATGATTGTGCAGTTACTCTTCGAAGAAACTACATTCTCTAAGACACCTTCATATCAACATTGAAACATGCCTGCTTCCTGTAGTACTGTGTAAGGTGTGAATGTCTGGTTGGTTCACCTGACATTGTACAGATTGATCCAAAAGTCACGCACATGTAAGAGCAGGGTGCATTATATGGTATCCAGAGTTGTTAGTTGCTTTGCCCGGTAAATGGTACTGTTAGTGTATAAGCAACGAGCAATCGCTTGGTAATCAAGGGCAAGTAGGTCAAACAACCTTCACAGTGTGTCATTGTTTGTTGCCAGGCAAACATAGGTTTTTGCCAAGAGCAGTGAATGTTCATTGTTCAACATTATTTTACGAACGGTCGTATTCACATGTTGCTGACGAGTTTCGTCGGCGGTATCCAGTTACTGCAGTTTGTTCGTAACAGTGCAAATATATCGAGATTAATAAACAGTTCTCGAGAGTGCAGGACAGTTGCAGAGAACAGATCAGGGAGACAGAAGACTCTTGACGGAAGTGAAACTGGCTGATGAAGAGAGAATTATGTTGCAGTCGCCTTCTAAAAGCTTGCGGAGACTGTCAGTTCAAGCAGGGATTTCTTATGGAAGTATGCATAACTGAAAGGAGAGGTCATTTTGAGCGTATGCTGTCAAGATGTGTTGTTTCCATATTTACAGTTGCTGTATGTATCCTATCCTTTTACACCTTTATAAAACATTCTTTTGAATTCATGTGCGTGACTTTTGGATCACTCTGTACATGGTACTATCTGTGGTTGCATTCTTGTTCAGTTGCTCTGCCATTGCCTCTCACTCCTCCATATATTATGGGAAAGTGATGAAATTGGAAGGAGAAACAAGAGTACTCCAAGGAAACATCTGCCATTGACTGCCATGTAACTCACAAGGGAAAAATCAATGTCCAACCCCAGAAATAGAATTAAGGTTTAGGATCATGCAAATATTCAATGTATGAAAATGATATCATTGCTGGCACCTTTCATTTTCAATTTCAATTATAAATTAATGCAATGAGCATTTTTTTTAAAACGAATATTCGGTAGTATCGAATATTTGGTACAGTTATTGAGTATTCAATTATAGAAATTCTATTTTTAAATGCTGTCCGTAAACTCAAGAGTACATTGTAAAAATCGGCATGGTCATTTTGAATTCAGAACACCATAATGTGATCAAAACAGCCAGTTTACAATCCACATTCGACTTGCAATTTTGACTATCAATCAGTATCGCCATACTGTTTACAGTGTATCAGAAGAGGATATTTTCTAAATTGGCTGTGGACTGCTTGTAATGTTCTAGCTTTCAGAGTATATTTGTAGTGTTTTTATCTATCATTTTAGTAAGGATAGGATGCATTTGTATGGTGGTTATGTTCTCCCATTTATCTGTGACAATTTTTTTATTAGTATATAGTTTTTATTTTTCTTTTATTAAATAGTGTGCCTTTTAGCATTGCTGCACAATATTGAGTTAGTTTTCAGTTTGTTCTGGAAATATAAAACGGCAGGTGTGATTTTTCTGAAGGGTTGAGAGAGAGAGACCGATATAGGCAGGTGCACTAGAAGGCGGGTTTTATTATTTTTGGATGCAGCTAGATTTCAGATGGCTGGGATTGGCCGAGAATGGTGGCGTGATTTAGCTTGCCAATTAGGAGCTATAGGGTGGTTTTGTGATTTTCAAGGGGAAGACTAGCGCCTCTTCCGAGAGTCAGTCTTGTCAAGGTTGCTAAACGAGACGAGCATGAAAGGTTTATTTTTTTGCATGTGTTACATCCGAGTTAAGGTGATTTGAAATGGTTCATCGCAGTTTTGGTGTTGTAAGAAATCTTCGTAGTGCTAAATTATCGTCGGAATGGAATAAACGGACATAAATGTTTGCGCGATAGTCATGGTATTCTTTGTAACGGACCCTGAGATTATGTATGTGGTACGGGGGAATTTTTATGCTCTCAACTGAGTCTAGGCGAGAATCACCTTCAGCATTGCTAAATTTAAACTTAGACTCTTCACTCTACTAACAGTGTCTCCCTATTATCTGCTCATTTTTGCCTGCGCATATGTTTTGCTTATGCCTCCTTTCCTCTCTTTTCTCATTCCTCAGTGACAATTAGTTTACGTTAGTTTAAATTGAGTTACATTAGTTTAAAATGTGAAAAAATGCTTGGCTCTGTTCAAAGGTCAGTTTTGTTAGGTTAAGAAACTACAATACGGTAACAGTAAAGATGTGGCACTGCTCCGAAAGTCGTGCATGCGCGGAACAGTGCGCACACAGTTTAAACCAGCCAATAGCATTGTCGTATCATCTATTATTTTCATACTCTTTGGAGAGCCAACAATCTTTAGTTTATTTTCAAATTACTAAGTGAAGAAAATTATAAAAGCCGATTTGTAGTAGTGTTTAGGTAATTTTTTTCATCTTCCATAAAATATACCTACCCTCTGTTTTAATTTTTTTTATTTCTGTTATTATTGGTTTCTGTTAGAGTTTGCAGCAATGCAGTAATCATTATGGAAAGGGACATGTTTTGCATTAACGTATAGATTTATATTAATTTGTAGTAATGGAGCAAGTACAAAATAGCGACAGATCCTGAGATATTTTAAAAGTAAAACGACAAATAAGTGCAGTGTGGAATTTTTGAACCCAACAGGAAAATCGGGTGGGTGTTTTTTGTTGATCATGATAGACTTTGTTCTGTAAAATACATTTCATGTTATTCATTTTATTCTTTCAACGAACGCCACACCAAAGTAAATGTTCTAAATGTGTGGATATAATATTTCAATAATTCCTGCAAATTCTGCAGTCTCGTACAAATTACTGTACTTTATAAACATGTCGTTTTACTTTCTTATGACTAGTCGCGACTTTTTTAAATATGCATTGTGTCATTGGAAGGGAATGGTAAGCAGCAGCACAGACTAGCAAGATGCACCCTCTACCTAGTGAATTCATTTTGTACTATCTGAACAGTTCTGTTTCTATTCTAAGGCTGTGGATGCAAGCTGCCTGTGCTTAACGGCGTAACGTCGGGTAAAGCATTCTCCGTGCCTAACAAGAGGAGATGCTATTTATAACTTTTTGATACAACATTCAGTAAATAACAGAAATGCTTGTGCATTAAAATACACAAATTAATTTTAAAAATTATATCTATTTATTGTGGTGTGTTTAATATTATTTTGGAGGGTACACGCCCCAGTGCCCATCGGCACGAGCTGCCACTGGCTGCCAGTGAGTCATTTAGTAATGACCAAAATTATTTTATTTATTTATTACAATACTGTTGTTGTGTATAATTAATCAGTGTATGTACTGACTTTTTGGTAAGTACATTCGTATGTTCCAGTTTTGAAATGAGGGTTTTGTAGGTAAGAGAATATTATTGTAAATTACACTTTGTGAATGTTACTTTGAATTTTTAGATGAAATTAGGTCTGTTTAAACATTTTTTTTGCTCAACAATACTGACATGCTGAATTACCTTAGTAAAAAAATTGTGTGATTAAGAGAGTTGGTCCATAGCAGGTAGCTGTACAAATAGGCCTATGTTAAAATTTTTCGCCATTTTGATAGATGTTAATGGAAATTTCCAAAAACATTCTTCAGCTTATATGATAGAAGTTGAAGCATATGGAATACTTTATAGTAGGAAGTGATGTTACATTTTTGCATAAGCTAGGAATAATAAATGCTTTCTTCAATTTTTTACAAATATTTATCGTCGGAATTCTTAAAATATTATAACCTGACCATGGGAGATTTTACTCACCTCTAAGGTATAAGCTTTGGGGTGCAATAATTATGTTCTATTCATTCTGTGTACATTACATACTCGTTACTAGAGCACAGAGCTTGAGTTATGATACACCCAGCAGTTCTGTGCACATTACAAATGTCACCGCCTTAATTCTGAGGTAAAAAGTAATTATGTAATTACATACTCAGTAAAGGGTACCACTTAGCTAATAATGTATTCAGTTATGTCAGGGAATGACAAACTCAAAGGTTGTATAGGGTCTGCAGGAGATAAATAGTTTGTGATTGGCGAAATTACTCTTATAGCCTAGGTCAGAGGAACATCAGTGAAAAATAACTTGCTGCTATAAAAGTATTCCTTGTACACAGGTTCACATACAATTCATACCTTAAGTCCCTGTTAATGCTGGCCATCCACATGTTCTGAACCAAATGCCTAGTTACGTTTACGGAAAGATATACTCATTTTTATTATTTGGTAATGCTAGAGTATTTACATAAAACGTAAAGTATTTTATAACTTTTAAATGAGGGATTCTTTTAATATAAGTGGACTCGCAGTCTAAATATCAGGTACGGCTTTAATTTAAAATACATATATATACAACTATTTCATTATATTTACGATGTTCTTTACGGAGGGAGGCAAGAATAGTTAGATACATGTATGAATACTTATGAGCCACTTGATTTAGTTACGTCGATGACAGTCCGACCTTGTTAATGATGCTGAGGCTGATGTAAAGAAACGTCCACTGCGATTGGCACGTCTTAGATCTGGACGTCGTGGTGCGTCTTGGTAGTGAAGTGGTCCTGGCGACGATATGGGGCAGACAGACCTTGTAGGTAGCATGACACGCCCCTTTATCGCGCCCTGTGTGGCAACTCGTACCGCTGTTGGAGTGGGGAGTTCTGCCTTGCAGTTTGCAGCAACTTATGTTTAATATTATGGAATTCCTGGCCGGGTGGCCTGGTTACTGAGCGCTGTGTTAGAACCAGGGTTGCATGGTTCATAACACTATGATACAGCAAAGTTTAAAATTAAAATTCTCATACCCAGTGAGAATGTAGTTAAGTTATGGGAAGTGAGAGGTCCAAGCAGGAAACTGACGATAAGAACGGGACATGAAATTAAATAAAACAGCAGTATTGGTTAAGCAAAGTTGAAGTCTCCTGTGAGAGTTTTACACATCTAACCGTCTCTAGCATAGGAATTTGATTGTAACATGAAAATGTTCTCCCTTTATTGAGGGGGATCGGTGCTTCATATAAATCCCCCACTGTGACTTTGTATCTTCCTTCAGAATTCTTTCTCAAGCCACCACAGAGAACGATGTTAGAATTATAATAGCACGACAGAAATTACGGGAAGTGCGCGAAATAAATAAAATAACTTTTCAGGCTTCTGTGACATCAGTGCCAAAACCTCAGTGCTGATTAGCTGATAAGTTATTTTATTCGTGTCACGTATGTCGTACTGTTACTCCAACATTATGTTTAAAAATGTTAACTTTAATGCCGTAAAAGTGAACTTTTTGTCTTGTACAGGTACTTTGTGCTTTGGTGATAATGGTTTGTTTGCTACATATGCTACCATATAGGGGCATTTGGATTTTTCACATGTGGGAATCGTTTTTGGATGATGCCGTATGTCTGTGGGTTTTTCTCGGGTTTCTCCAGATTCCCCGCCCTTCATTCCAGGCGTCACACCATATCCACATCATGTTACTACGACAATACTCATTGGCTCTGTAAATATTAAAGTTGAATAAATCTGTTCACTCATGAAGGGAAATACTATTACAACTGCAACACATTAACAAACTATTAACGAATAATTATTCTGTGAGAAACTAGAGATGAATTTACATTACCTCATTGGGCGACAAGACAATTTAGTAAATATACATGTATCACAATGTATATTGGTTCAAATTGTTTCAAATAATTTCAGCTACCAAATTACTATGTGGCTGTTGTTGGTTATTTCATTCGACTTTGAAATCAATTAATCTAAATAACATTCCAGTTCAACCTGAATTAAGGCTGTATTTAAGGAAGGATTCCTAGCATTTGTATGGAGTGAAATACTGGAAAACCTAAATAACGATGACTGAGGTGGGGTGTAGAGTAACGTGTGAGGTTAAGAGTTAGAATCAAGCACTACATTGGAGTTTCCACAATTTTTTTTTATGAATTTCAAAATTATATAGTCAATACTTAGCGTACTGTGTGTGGTGTATCACACAGTGCACTTTTACAAAATATTTATTTGCCACAAGTACGCAAAATAACTATACAGCTAAAAATTACCTACTCATTCCGGATTCTAACATTTTTATTGTTTGTGCCCACATTCATGTTTTGGAGTTTTTGCCAATTTTAAATGAACTTACCTTCACTTTTTTCCCTATCCTGCAGACAAAGTTGAAACACAAACAATTAGTTTTGAAGTAGTACATAAATTCATACCTATTTGAATACAGTAATTAAACTGCAAGTATTAAAAATATGTACTTAATTTTATTTTAATGCTGTTGTACTGCATTGTGAAAACACCTGTGATGTACTCGGGCTAACATCACTCTTGCCCTGATCCACATACACAAAACAGACAAACAAAAAAAAAAAAACCTTTAACACCACTTTGACGCAACCTGTCCACCAATCTCACAGCACATCTCCGTGAATAACGGATGCAAGCATGCATCCCTCAGGGTGTTACTGTAAGTCCCACTGACCTTAGGCATACTGTTTTAGGACTACCTTGCACGATGTGCTTCCACTGCTTCCATCTTCTCACAGAATACTTCCTTCTTCGTGTCCGTGTTCGCGGGTGCCAGATGTTGTAGCACAACCCGTCCTCGGGCCATGCTGCCCCCAAACACCAAGGGTTTTCCTAGGTTTCATTATTTGTAGAAGCGGAGCTACTTAAGAGTTGAACAGAGGGGTTTACACTAAATAAGAAATAACTTCGTTGTTTCTGAGCACTGGCGTTTCCACTACAACTAAGACAGCCATTTATTTAGACAAATTCAAACAAAATTCATGACGACACCTGCTTTTCCTCTGGCAAAATTCCAGTTACAACCAAAAAATACAGCAAAAGTTATTTAGGGTGCGCTTAGTCCCAGATGTGTTCGGATTGCTGACTCGGGTTTTCATGACCTCAGCTCGCTAGTCTAGTTAGCCATGTTGCTGGCACTCAATTACTGTGGTACATTTAAGCCCCAAGTTCACCTTTTAGCCTTCCAAATTTACAGTGCCCTTTACATTACTTGTGCACCCGGTATGCCCGTCATTCCCAAAGTCAATCAAAAGTTTGTAAAAGAACAGAAACCACACGTCCTTAGAGTACTCCTGCGCGCGCACACAACAACGTCTGGTGCCAACCACGGCTCCCTTGCAAATAGACCTCCGCCAGGTATGTTCGCGCCCGACCTGCACGCACCCTGACGGAATTCCTCCGCCTTACTAAATGGACCTTTTATGTCGGTAGTTCCAATACTGGTGCTAACCACTGGAGTTGTAGAAACTTGCTTAAACTGTATTATATTTATTTAGTAAATTATTGATGTGCTAACCATTACTAATGATAACACATTTTTTTAAACAAGTAACAAGTGGATCAGGGCACAATAATATAGTTCCTAAGCAGCCCACACTTAAACAACCCTCTCAGCCACCTTGATACTATTGAATCAGGCATGGGGTGGGTTCCAGCGCACTTTACAACACACACATGATGGTGGTTCCATAAGCCTACTTTTTCCTCCGGAAATCTTGTTATCTACAAAGAGTAAGATTTCCCTTTATTATAAAGAAATGAGGGGTAGACAAACTGTGTAACGTACATAGTAGTGCTCACAGACCTAACGTTGCTCTCCAACTTGCACAGTCACATTTTTCAACAGCTTTAATTTTTTTTTTTGTGATTTTTTGACATTTCCCGAGAGTATATTAGTAAAATCGCTACCTTCATAAAATCCAGTGTTCGTAAAATCGGGGGTCTTGTGTAGGCTCAAATGCCCTTTTAAAATGTTTCTACATAAGCATAACTATTTTGTTTAGTCTTTCTATACAAAAGCTGTGCGATGCAGTACTGTTCGTATATCGAAACCTGCGTGGAGTGGTCGCGAACTTGCAGCATCAAATGGCATCGTTGCCACCCGTTTTCGTGCTACCTCTGCAGTCACTCATACCTTAACGCTCTTGCAAACTGTTAAGGGCATTGGACCTGTTTGATTTGTTTTATTTTACTTGTGCCAAACACTGTTCCACTTTTGCACATCAGATAACACGTCATTTCCCCAAATACACAAATTAGGCCCCATAGTTTTTGCATAATCACTCATCAAAGTCACAAAATGGCCATTGTGGTGTAGCCATAATCAAAAAAGTAATTAATGAATTCAAAATTACAGGAGTTGTGTTTACAAAGTGTCTTGAAGTAGCTCACATCATTATCAGTATGAATTATCTTATTTCTAAGAGTTAATTATTTTTTATTATTTTGGCTACACCGCAACTGCAGTTTTGTGACTGATATGTGATTGTACTTACTATGGGACCTAATTTTGTTTTACTTGGGGAAATGACATGTTATCTGATGTGTAAAAGTTTAACAGTGTTTGGCACTTTATCTTGTCTGTGTATACCGGATCATCATTGAGCCTCATGATTTCCGTATAGTTTGTTGCCTGGAATCTATGACAGGGTGGCCAGCAAAACCTGTAAAGAAGATAAGATTCCTTGACTTTTCCAGGTCAGCTGCTCTTATTTCCCTGACCAACAAAATAGCAATAAAATTAACCAGGTTGTATAATCGCGACAAATTTTTTTTTTGGGTAAATATTAAGAATCCTACTCATCGTGTACCGGCCAAACTATTGATTTTAAACATATAGGCCTAGTTTATTAATGAAAAATATTTTTAGGGACGTTATAAGTAGTGCTACGTAAAAAAACATTTTTGTTAGTTAGGTTAAGTTAAGTTGTAAGGTTAGATAACAAAATTTTTATGTAGGACAACTACTAGTGTCTCCAAAAGCCGTACGTAAAATTTTTTTGTTATGTTGCCTAATTTAGGTTAGGGAACCTAACCTGACCTAACTTAATGTTTGTGATCTTTAAAGATGCTTGTAGCCTAATTTAACTTAAACTAACATAACCTAACTCAACTTAAACTAACTTAAGGGGCCCGCCACATGGCACATGTGTTTGTGTGAGTGAGGTATGGTGCTAAGGGCGACGTCGTATGGGCCATACAACGGTGCGTCGCCTCTACGCGTAAGGCGTGCAGTCTTCGCGAAAAAACAAATTTGCTATGGAACTTTAAGTGGTGACCTTATTGTTTTATTTACGAAATCACTTTACTAAAGTCCAATGCACTACCCTTAATTGGTTTCACATGTATTCGGATGGTATATTTTCCGCTATAGCAGCCTGAAAACCCCGTTTTAACCCATTTTGACGTGCCCTAAAAGGGGATTTCTAATACGTGTGTTGTCTTGAAAGTACTTAAGGGCAGTCATCTGAAGTGTGTGTTCTTTTCGTAGAGAAACAGCGTGAACACACGTGTATTAGTTTCGGTGTAAAACTTTTTCTTCAAACACGCTGCAGTGTGATTTTATGGCAACGAGGCAGGCCCCTTAACCTAACTCAACTTAAACTAACTTAACCTAACTCAACCTAACAAAAAATTACGTAGTCTTAAATTCCCTGACTTTTCCCGGTCGCTCGCCACCCTGTATGACTACAGTAGAGCCCCGATTTAACAAACTCAGAAATAAAGAAAATAGCTATTTAACAAAAGGACTTTTAGGAACCTTCAAAAAAAAATTTTAAAAAATGTATTAATAACTAACTGACTTTGATAAAATAGAATATTAATTGTAAGTAAAGTTGAAAACTTTGACCGCGGGAGTGATTTTGAGATACGCATGCACAGGCGCGGCCGAGCGAGCGACGCTGTGTTGCATAACAAGTGCGCACCTAGATCCTCATCCTGGCGGCTGGCAAGTGAACAAGCATCTAGGTACCCAGTCTCCACATCATAAGAACTAATTCACAGATAGTGCTTCGCGTCTCCGTTAGAATGCGCTGCAGTGCCGCTTGCTCTATGGATTAATTCTGTTGCCGATAGAATGCAGTGGTATGCAGCGTGATTATTTACACTCGCGTTCCGTGATGAAACAAGCGAGTTTGTAAAAAAAATATGTAATATTATTCGTGCAGACTTTTTACAACGAATTTACTACTGTAAACGTAAATAATTTGTTTCTCCGATGCTAAAAAACGCTTGAGTGCAAAGCATTTTTAGCGAGCGGACCAATACGAGTTTGTTTCATGAGTGCGATTGTGTACAAGCTACAATGGCCACCGCCACCGAGCATATTTAATTATTATTTTACCATTGTCTTGCAAACTTTTAATTCAATTTTTATAAAAAAAATTTTTTTATTATTTTTGTGGGATTTTGCTCAATTTTGTTGGTGGAGCGGGCTGGAGAGAGATGGAAATATTGATGGCTTGGCGGTGTTAGTCATCATTTCTCATGTTGATGGCACGTGCAAGGATGGCCTAACTCACCATGCGCACGCTCTCAGAGCGTTCTACTGGAAGTTTTTTCGCCATTTTTTTTTTTTTTTCACGGCTGTGGCTTACCTTTAGCGGTTAATGCGTTTTATTGTTCTTAGCCAATATACTTTTTTAAAATTACCTTAAATTCCGACGAAACATGCCAGAGGATTTAACTTGGAGGGGGGGAGGAAAGTCGGATTTAAACGAAACATTGATTTAAAGTAAACATTTTCGGGTCCCATGGCATTTCGTTTCATCGGGGTTCTACTGTATTTAAATGTTATAAATAATAATGAAAAAGTGCATTTGAAATTAAAAAACCATGATTTGAACGGTTTAGACAGCCACATCCATTTAATGTTTAACACAAAATGTTTGGTTGACTCTGTTATGACAAAAAACGACCGAGTAATATTAGTCTGAATTTAACCTCATGCCCTACCCACTGACCTTTCTGTGTAAATTGTGTAACCACTATTAAAGCAAAGACCTCAAGGTGCACTACTTGCTGCTAATGTGATCATTCATTACGAACCTACCACCAGCGAACAACAATAGTGTATGTGTTTTCCAGCGATTCTGCATACATAACATATCAACCACTTTGGAACATAAATTTGTGTACATACTTTTTCCTCCAGACAATGTGACAAATCTGTAAGAAAGAACAGGTAGGAGTTTCCGACAGCAGTCTCGTAACTGCCTATTCAATACTCAAAACAGAATGTCATAGAAATTGTCAACCTTGCAAAGTACACCACATTTATTGCACACAATACAAACATACTCAGGTATTTACAACATAGCATGTGTAGTCTTTCGCTTACCAATGCATCAACAATCACAGAAAATATACAAAATATACAGTTATGTAAATAGTCTCCAAAATATATAACTTTATTTAAAATTTTACTAAAGGGTCCAAATAAATTTATAAAACATGTTAGCAAACATACAGATATTAAGTTCAAAACATTAGGCATAATGTGTATGACTTTTTAAAAATACTGCCACAGTTGCATAGTAAATGAAAACATGTTTACACTAGTGTAAATAATCAATTTAATAAGTAAACAACTGCTCCCAACTTGCTATGCAATATTCAGACAATAAGGAGAGACTGTAAGTCACTCACGTAGCAACTTCTTCAAACAAGCTCTCAAATATCTTCACCAGGTTTTCTATGCCCTCAAGATAGTTAGTGTCGACCTCGTCAGGAGTCCCTGGGAACGTGTGGGCAAAGTCTATCATTCGCACCTTCACCCAGTCATTTCCACCTAGCCGCTGACTGCCTATCAGATCATCCAGCTCAAACCTGTAGTTCTCCTTCATTGACTGCAGGTCCTGCTCGTAGTCGTTGACAAGCGAGTGCGTGCGGCAGACTGTCTCAAAGTCTGCATGCCAACTGTTGCTGCTCAACTGACGCTCCAGCGATGGACCGGGAGAGGCGGGGCGTGAACGTCGGTCGCCACTCAGCTGGCGCTCTAACGTGCTCTTGGGCGATGCAGGACGAGCAAACAAGCCACTCAGTTGGCGCTCCAGCTTGGGGGTGCCGGGTCGTGACAAACTTCCAGACGATGTGGATGAGGCAAAGCTCAGAGACCGGCACAGCCCGTTCACAGCGGGTTGCTCCAGTTTGAGAGGCGGAGCAGATGAACGCGTGGGTGAGGATGGAATGCCGTAGGTCGCTAACTTGTTGCTGTATGCCCCCGCACCGGTGTTCAACTTGAGGGAGTGTGCACGGCCCAGTACGGGGCTCATGGGCCTGTCTGGGACACCACAGTCCTTGCGCAAGGTGTGTTTGAGCCTGCGAGCATCATATATGAGGAGGACAGAGCTGGAGTAGATACGGTACTTGTGTTGAGTGCGACACCAGCGCAGAATGCTCCATAGCTTGGCCAAGAACTGCAAAACGAGGTGCCTGTTCAGGCCCCCACACTCTGCGTTCAAAAACAACTTGAGAGCTGTAAGGAAATAATCACACCCATTAAACCCAACAAACCAAGCAACTATTACATAGTATCTAATTTAACTGAAGTGTGAAAGGTTTTTGTACCCATGTATCTGAAGTGGCATTTTGTGATAAACTTGCTAAACCACTATAGGTGGTTCAGGATAAAGTAAGCACTCAAAAAGCCATGAAAAAATTACTATTTTAAGTTAGTTTGTATAATTCCTCTGCATGTAAGAATAAACATGGCCTCTTGCTTTAGTTGACATGGTCTGTAAAATATTATGCCTACATTACACTGATCTGAAAAATGTATCTACAATATCTACTCAAACACACAAGTGATCATTATAAGTGATAGGTTGTTACAAATACTTGTGTAGTAACTTCTATATAAGATATGTTTAATAGTCCATGTGCAGAAACCTATGTGTTGCCATCCCTCTGTGATTCCTTTGTACACCATTCATAGACAAAATGTCAAAAATTGAACATGAAAAACGCCTACCGGAATAATAAAGTTTTGCTTGTTTAAATGTTGACACAATAGTGTTGCAACTGCAAGCGAAGTAGACCTATGTATATCTTCAGTTACATATACTCTTGAGTACGAAGTATTATCAAACAAACATTTCAGAAATAGCAAATATGTGTTAACTAGCCGGCTGGCTGCGGTGTTGCCCGCGTTAAATTACGTATTGTAAACAGTAACTCTGGATAAAATATGTGACGAAGCAAGCGTACTCAATTACAGTGAACTATAATTAACTGCCTTAGCTCAGTGTAAAGAGTGCACGCAATATGCTCGTATGATGTCATAGCAATTCCCATCGCAAAGTCTTACACGGGATATGAACCCGTAACCCCACCCCTGCCTTACCACAAACTTTATACAATACCTGAGTGAATGTTAAAGGCATGCCGTGATAATTCTTTCGTATGTAATGACTACAGTCCAAAGAGGTTTTATTTATGAGCAGGTTGGCAAAAAGAAACGACTGTTGAATTATTTCTCCGTGATCATTCTCTTTTTTCGGGAGACTGTAACGTTTTACTGCTTTTCACCTACTTAATTTTTGAATTCCATAGAAACCTGAATTTGATTTGTAGATATTTACATAAGCTGCATTCTTATCAAAAAAATCATTTCAATATCTCAATGGGTATAGGTGGTACAGATGATTATTTGAAATCACATTTTATTTTTTAACAGCTTTCAAGGACGAATTTCGAAAAATCCTGAAATTACTTTTTTTTAATATTTACGTAAAATTATTTTAAAGCAAAAACCATTTCAATATTTCCACTGGTTTAGGAGATAAGTGGGATAAATTAAAAAACACGTTTTATTTTTTTAAGAGCTTTCAAGGACGAATTTTTAAAAATTGTAAAAATACTTTTTAGATTTTTACTTAAGCATCATTTTAAAAAAATCACCTCACTATCTGAAATGGTTTAGGAGAAATCACGGATTAATGAAAAATACATTTTATGGCTTTTCACTCCCTTAATTTTCGAATTTCGCAAAATTGAAAAATTTGTGAATATGCATTTCTTTGGGCAATATTATGAAGTTAAAAAATTCATGATAGCATTCCCGGTTAATGAGATATCAAGGATTCTTTTAAAACCCATTTCACCCTTTTTCACCCCCCTTAATTATCGAATTTTGAAAAAAACATTTCTCAGTGGGTGCCTACGGGCCAAGTGGAAGCTTCCCTCAAAATTTCATCATTCTAGATCCAGCGGTTTGGTCAGTGCGTTGATGAGTGAGTGTGTCAGGACACTTCATTTTATATATTAAGATAACTTCTTAAATCAAGAAAACAAAATGTTTCTTGTACTTATCGATTTTAAAATAGTGGCTAGTTTTGTTATCAGCTAAGCTTTAGGCCTAAGGCATGTTTAATCACAATTACAAAACACACAATAATTGTGTTCAGTTTGTTCCACATTACATTTGAAAAACATAATTGCTGTTGCCTTGTCACTAACAAACATTAAAATTAATATAGACGTATAATAAAGGAACAGTAATACCGTTCAACAGATGAAAGTGTGAGAAAGATCTGTTTAATGATAAGTAATTCCAAACAAAATGTCTAGCAGTCATTAAAATTACATTTCATAGAATATCTGTAAGTTATTACAAATAGACAATCATACAGACCTACATTTTAATCAGATTCTTTAGCATGTGTGATAAAATCTACGTATGATGCGTTAAGTAAACTTATTTTAATAACGAAGCATGCTCACACTTTCTCTTGGTCCAACAATGAACTTTATGCCTTCTGTTGCGCTGAATGCATATAGACTGTGCGCATATATGGCTGACGGAAAACATCTACACTCTCTTAAAGAGTATCTTTGATTTTGCGAGTGTACGTTAAATTATGCGGTCAGAAGAAACCTAAATACTGTAGTTGTTAAGAAAAATGTTCATCAATCATAAAATATAAATATGTAGATTTAAATTTAGTTAATTTCTGTAGTGTTATATTTAGATAGAGAATACATGGAACCACAATCGGTAATTTGCTGCGAACCATACGAGTAAGGTAACTACAGTATTGGTAATGTTGAATTAAATGGTGTAATGGCTACTGATATTTTTTAAAGGTTACATCTTTAGCAATCAATTTATCCCTAAGGACCTATACACACATCTGCATGTTGCACATAAAGCTACTAGAGTGGGATGACGACATAAACATGTGTTTGACCATAACTGAATAGTTAGGACTTAAAGGCCTATTTTTAAGTTAAATTCAGTTTGTACATTTTGAAAGCTGAACTCTGAAACCAGTAGAAAATTAGGAATGATTTGTTTAGAGTAGTTAACTCCGGGAATTGTGCTATAAGGCACCAATTAGTACACAATTACGAGAAATTCACAATAACTATGGTCACATTTTGAAACATTACTCAACTACAAGCTAAGAAACATTTCTGATGTAGAACATACATAGATTACTTGACGTTTATGTTATTCTAACTGTAGTGTAACTCCCAGAATATCAATATACGCAGCTTACAGCATCCATGGCGCATCACCAGGCGGTGAGGCATTGTCACAGAGATAAGCGGAGCATAGAGTGAGAGTGAGCATGAGAATGTGAGTGAGTGAGCATTAGAGTGAGAGAGTGCATGTGCACATGTGTGTGTGGGGGACGGGGGTTGTGTTTATTGATTCCTAAAGTGTGCAGTTCTTGAGATGGCAGAGTGATTTGAAAGCTAGGAATACAATGCAGTAGAGAAATAATGAGATTTTAAATCAGGCAACCTGGCATTCAATGTACATTCCACATCATACCGCACTAAAAAATTACCCCTACAATAAAAATTCAGAACGTAACATTAACTTACATTAAAATAAGGAAAATGAACTAAAAATTTGCAACAATAACAATGAATTTTACAAAAACTTAAAAGCTCACACCTATCAACAAATGTATATTGCTTTCTCATTCAGTATCAATACGCTTTGTTGAAATGTCTAGATTTTTATACAGCTTTAAGCAGTTAAAATAAATCTTTACTGATTTAAACTGAAAAAGATGAAAAATTATCAAATGAGTTAAATTATACACACTTGTTATGAAAAATGTAAGAAAATTTAAACCTGCCTTTCTTTAAAGCCGTAAATTTTTTTTTTTGTTTGGCACCAGAATTATGTTTTTGTTTACAGTACAACTTATTTTTTGTTTGCTCAATTTTTTCCATTACTTCTAACTGTCCGTTTAGGCTTGGTTAATTAACATGCAGCAAAAACGACACTACGAACTACAAACAGTAAAATGAAGAGATTTTAGTCAACACTTACCATCATGACCTTTCGTGTTGGTGAGGGATGACATGATGTGAGTACGGAGCAGCGCATGAATGAATGGGTGGAGAAAACGAGAGATCCCCGAGAAAACCTGCCGAACAGTGGCATTGTGCGACACAATTCCCACATGCAAAAATTCCGGGACAGACCCCGCCGAGGATCGAATCTGGATTGCCTAGGTGGGAGGCGGAAGGTCTAACTCCTCGACTACCATGGCCCCTTAACTACAAACAGTACACAACTGTGCACAAGCAATCGATAAACTTGCAAGGCGTGGTGGCATGTTGTAACTGAGACTGGTGTGTTCAGAAACTCACTTAAAAGTGCGGAAATGGATGACTTACGCAAGTGTCGGTGACAGAATGACAGTTGCCGACATCTGCTCCTGCATCACAGCGCTACACTTACACGGAACACTGCTTGTCGACAAGTTGCCCATGACTGTGTTTCGTCTCGTTTGAGGCACGTAAAAGAGGTGCGATAAGAACAGCACTGGTATGCGAATCAGGTAGTGTTCCTTGTCACCTTTATGCATGGAGCACTTAACTAGCATGCAGTGACCTAATAGTTATCATCCGGAGGGTGGTGTCTGTAGGGAGGTGAACAGTAGGGTAGGCGGAGGGGGAAAACAGTGTGGAGCCGCTGAAGAATGGTTAAGCGAAGCATGAATAATCGGGAGTTTACTGTACCAGCAGTCCAAACAAAGGGTCTCGCATATGGAAATCAGCATTTATTATTTCGTATTTACGTAATGCCAATATTTACAGCTTAATGTGTACACAATAAATTAATTCATGCTTTTCTATAATGAGCTAAAATTTATTTTATACCATTGAATGGAACAGTTTACATATTTACTAGACACACAGTGAATTCTCACAATCATTACACCTTGTTTATACTTTATGTGTTTGCCCTCCATTCAGAACGATGATATAATGGGCCTGGAAGTGCTCACTATATTATAAGTACATACTTGGTTTTACTGCCATTAAATAGCTTCTGCGGAAAAATGTATGTTGTCCCTTTGAGTGTGTGTGTACCTATTTACAAGTATCATCTGTAAGTACTTGTACTTCTGTCTGTTATATTACTTTCTATCTCTCTATAGTTATCTCTCTGCTGTCTAGCTCTCCCAAGCTCTCTCCAACTTTCTCTAGGCATCTATCTCTGGCTCTGTATAGCTCTCTCTTGCTGTCTTTCTTCACTAGCTCCCTCTATAGTTCTCTCTGGCTGTCTTTACCTTTTTCTTTCTTTCTTTCTGTCTCTAGCTTCCTGACCCTCTTCTCTCCTTTTTTCTCTTTCCCTCTTTTTCTCTTATTTTTAAAATTTTCCTTCATTATTCCACCCTCATCTTATTCTTCTATCTTGTCCTAACAGTCCCTCACTAAATACACACACATGCAGTAGTTTAGTAAATACTTTAAATAACTAAAATTACACTGAAATTATACATATAGTCTATCTCATATTAAGTATTACATATTTTGACAGTTCACTTGTGTGTCTGTAAGCCAGGTTGCGGAGACAGTGTTTTTCCAGGAAACCAGGTAGGTTTAAAGCTCCAAACAACGGAACTGCCAGAAACATTTCTCAGAAGAAATATGTAAAAATATGGAGAAGATACAAGAGACAGACTACACTTATTACTTATAAATATGTACACCATTTTATATAAAGTGATCTCTAAAAATAGCCTTAGGGGAAAAAGTTTTGGGTGAAAAGTGTGCTTGCAAAACTATTATCAGCATGAAGGTACGAACCAAGTTCCTGGCACTAGGGGCCTCACACAAACCATCAATATCCAATTAAATTCTCTTACAGTCCTTCTCTGAATAAGTGACAAAACAAGTGCTGAGGAAATAGTTTAAAGCCAGATGTTTAGCATTGTTATGTATACGTTTTTAGCATGGTGGAACTGGTTACATATCAAACTGTGCGATGTCTTAAGTTTCTGTTACTTAGAAGCAATAGAATTTTACATTTCAGTATCTCATCTGCATCAATAAGCATGCACAGTAGAAACACTCCACTTTTGTTAACATTTTCTACAGCATCAGGAGCTGTACATAAATTTCTGAAGTTAGTCGTTAGCGAAAATAAACAAACCTTTCAGAAACTATCCACTTCATATTTCCACAAAGAGTCACTGGAAATGGAGACTGCATTCACTGACAGTTACGTAACACAGAAGATGTGCTTTAAATAGCTTATTTTGAATGTCAACTGAAGTATACACATACTGTCACATGTTCACAGAGGTCGTGTGTAACTGTACTAAAAAAAAAAAAAAAGGTGCACCAAGTTGATGTTTCCCTTATTTTCCCCTTTCTAAAATACATTTACAGTAAACAGAAAATCACAAAACGAGTTTTTGTGTTTTTTAATCAGATGTAACTATAAAATTCAATCAATTATTTTATTTGCACGACATGTTGTGTAAATATGTCGTACATATTACTAGCATAAAATTGAAATATGTATATTTGGTCTTGTGAGGGAAATTTATCAACTGGGACAGAATTTTTATGCAAGGAAATTTATAAGACAGTAGAAGACTATAACAGAGCTGTTTTAGGAGTCATAACTCCAACCTGACGATATAATACCCTTCAATATACGTAATTGAATCTGTATTACAATGGGCCATAATGTAACAGACATACACTGTATTGATAAATACGATAAAATACAACATGTAGCAACACTAAAAATAGATATTTCGACAAACAGACTTAAATGTGTGAAAGCCTAGGCAACATACCGTCTTTCACTGTATCCTTGTCTAGTCTCTTGCCATAGTCCTTGCCCATCCTCAAGACTTTCCCTGTCGTTGCTCGGTACACTTGGAAGCCTGGTATACAGAATCCAAAATGTTTCTTACAGTCTGCATACTTCATCTGGAATAAATATAATGATTTATTCTATTAGTTAACATATGGAATACGTAGAGAACTGGCCAGCAACCTATAGCTAGACAAACATCAGCACTTACATATCACGTGGCACAACATAACAGCTGTGCAGCACAGAATTTTCAAGTAGGGAAAATAATGGTGCATATTCTTAATATATTAATAGAAGAAAATCTTGCAAAATTTGAGCTCATGAAAAAAATTATATTTATGGCTATCTAGTAGAGTATTAATTTTCTAAAATATCAGAAATCTATCAAATACGGTATTATACAGTAGAACAAATCAGGGAGATCTAAATTTAAAAAAAATTCATTTGCAGGCATCCCTGCCCATTCAAAATTCATAGTTATGATCTAGAACCCCAATGTCACAGAACATACTAATTAATATACAAGCCAACAATAATATCTTAATGGTAAATGTCTTAACAAAATATTAAGACCGGGTTTATAAAGTATGCAAGACGCAAAAATTCGAACATACAACCTCAATATATACTAGTTTATAAAATAAGCAAGAAATGCAAGAATGCAAGGCTGCAATGCACGAACTTTCAACTTCTTGTGATTCACCCCCTTCTATATCAACAACTTGTTTGGCAAAACATTTGAAACTAGTTGCAATTGTCTTTGGAAGGCTGTGATTCAGCCATTTTGATACACATTTTTTTGTGTTTAGTTAGAATGCATCTTCAGTTACACTGTGCTTATATTTATTTGGTTATTATTTCAAAATACAGCAACAACTGAATATTTCGATAACAGATAGGCCTATGAATGACAAAACATAATTGTACTGGAAAAAATACACAGATACTTTCTGTTGCTTCTTAGAAATTTTGAGTGGTAGTGTTGGTTACATCATGTAGCTTTCGTTGTTTATATACTACTGAAATTTTGTTACATATTTTACGAAATGTGTTTCTAGCGTTCATGCGTAATATAAACTCGCCCTTAAAGAGGATTAAAGATTTGTTGTTCTTTGATGTACATGCATAGGTGTGTGCACAACACCCTCAATTTATAAAACTCGGTAACTGGTAGATGCACACTTTCGAGGTTAAAACCACACACCAGCCCCACAACTTGCACTAAGAGGCTACAATGAGATGTGATGACAATGCTGTAGTCATTCATAGCGCTCCCGTGCTTGTAAAAGAAGGAGGGCTGTATGCATGAAAGAGAGACGTGCTGGGGACTCCACAAACACTAGCAGTAGCAGGACTACACTGATTTACTGTTAATTAATATTACAAGCACAGCTTTCAATCTCTACTTAAATTAAAAGCAAATAAAATAAAATACATGACGTCAAATACATTACACATGAATGTTTTAATTTAAAACTGTCACGTACTATTGGTTTGGTTATGTTGTCAATAACTGGCATTTATCAAACATAATTTGATATTTATTATAAGTAACCTGCTGCAGTTAAGTACGTACTGTACATCATCTTGGCCACATCACACACGACAAGGATACTTGAAAAATTGATATTACCAGGAAGTGATTTAATATATGCTAGCAATAACCTGAGCTCATGTTTGAATGAACTCAAATTTGTTATCGATAAAGTGTGGACACTAACTTTACCCAGGCAAATCTTGTGACATTTTGTAAACACCTAGGAAATCTAATGAACCAAAAGATATTTTTAATTTGCAATAACTGATAAATTAGAACACTTTTAGAAACAGTTCTCAATGTATACATACACAAATACTATTTGAACATTCCATTAGCATATCAGCTCTGTTAGCTTAGTTGGTAAGTACACTGTTCAAAACTCATGAGCCAAGGGTTAGCAGATCAGATCCCAGCACCTCTGAAAAAGTATTTAAGGTACATACTTAAAAATATGTACATGTCTGCATCACACACACACACACACACACACACACACACACTAGTGACTCCCAAAAAAGACAAACAAAGATATACAGTAGTACACTCGCACCAGTCGGTACTTACTCATATTTACACGATACCTAGAAAGGTAACAGCAAACTTAACCTCTATTTTAAAGAAAATTGACTCGGGTTTATTGTGAAAAAGAACGAGAAATGCAAACGGAAATGGTGGACTAGACATTGGTTTCAGAAACGAAATAAATTATATGGTTATAGTGTTCTCGCAATGCTTCGAAACGAATAATGGTTAGTTTACTCACATTATTTTGTCATGTGACGCCATTTTGAATACAATCAGTCTTGAAATTATATGGTCATGTGACCAACCAAAAGTGGCTGCGATTGGCCATAGGGTTTTATGGGTAAAAAGTAAGCAGAAATGCTAACAAAAAAATACAGCATGTTCTATTATGTTTCTGGGCAAGTTTTCAGGTTCAGAATCTGCTGTGCCTAGAGACAGACCCCTTGGGAGGGTGCTGAAATATGGCTCACATGGAAGCAGAAATGGTAACAGAAAATGGGCATGGAAACTGCTATGGAATTGGATATTGTGTGAGGTTGGCTACAAGTAACTTGGGAGTTACTAGTGTCTGTTACAGACAGTAGGAACCCTGCAAAGGTGCAAGGCCAGTCACGTGCGGCTTGGCAGTAGGTGTTTACTGATAAAACAAGTACTGAAACGGACCAAGTAAGGTGCTGTAATGGTAACATGTTGAGCTCACATTAGGGAGGACCCAGGTTCAAAAGCTGGCTCCACCCATCCTGATTTTCGTTTCCCAACATCGCTCAAGGAGAATGCTGGGATGATTACCACAGGCCATTGCTGATTCCTTTTATAGTTTCGATCATTGGGTAAAAATATGTTTAAACCATCTTGACTTCACTGTCGATAAGACATAAGTCATAACAAAAAAATAGTTACACGGGATAAAAACATTTGTTCAATACGAGTACAAAACCTAGTCAAGGCAGCAGTAGATATTTCATGGCAGAGAGAAGGCAAAGTCATGTTGGGGGCGGCCAAGCAGAGCCAAAGACAGAGTGCCCAGAAACATTGGTTCCTGTAGTAAATATCAGTGGACTGAGAACATCCAGGAGAGGCAGCGTCCTAAGCAGAAGGTTGGGACATCGTGGGTGTTCTCGGGGGCAACCATCAAGAACTTGGCATCGCTCTAGCCACCTGAGGTGACGACTATCTTCAGGCATACACGAAGATAGGTCTCGTAGACAGTACTCACAGTAACAAGACCTGCCATGAATCCTGTAGGTAGAGGCAAGCAGAGCAGTGGGAGACTGCAAGACGTAACCACCTCTCAAGAGACCAGCCCATCTCTAATTCTAAGGAACTTCAACCATCAAGCACAGATATTATCATTGTATTCCCAACCATAACCAACCTAGTCAGATAGACCATCTTTCACCAAGAGGGATAACTGTAGTCAAGAAGGGAGAGGCACATTTTGCGTGCTGAAACCGAAGCTAAGTTTCTGGCCTCCTGTAGTGGTGGGTAGGGATGTACTACTGCACCCCACCTCCCCGGCCATCATAGAGGCAGGGACCTTACCTCAACATATACCATAAGTGGTGATAATACATCTCGAGCTGCTGGCCACTTCCTTTTATCCCGACAACCACCCAAACATCCTCAGTTCAGTCCCAAGATCCAAACAGCCCACCATTCAGCAGGAACTTGTGACAGAAGAAAGGAGCTGAACTATGTTGAACACACTAGGTAGGGAATCATGCTAAACACTAACTTGCAGTTAAAGCCATTAATAAATGAAAGGTAGAATATCAAAGAAGAGCTGCAACATTTGTCATTGGTTCACGAGTCTTACACTAGCAGGACACGAAAGACAGACGTGACACACTAATGCTTCCTTATTTGTATTGCTAAATTTTTTGCTTGTGGTTCCATGTGGCATCACACAACAAATTTTTCTATTTTTACAATATCCCTTATTTTGAAATGTTTGATCTGATTTCATAAAAATTAATAATGAGCAATCAAGGCAATAAAGCTCTAAATACCAAATTTTTTTAACATCTTTTGAAAACCAGAAACAACAAAATTTTAGACTGTGCTGGATCATAACGTAACATGCACTATACATGATGACACACCTTTTCATTTTCAATTTTTTCAGGAGATGCCTCAGGATCCCAGGTCTGTCGGCCAATCTTGATGTCCATGATACACGGCTCCACAAACCCACTCGTCACGTCTTCCAGCATTATGCAATCCACGTCTGTACAAAGAAGTGCATGTCATACACATGATCAGCAGTGCAAGGATGCGTATCAAACTGGCAAGGTCAATACACAAGTCTTGGTTTTCAACTCCACTCACTTGCCAGCATCTAGCGTGCTTCATGCTATGTTGCTACATATACGTATATTCCAGAGATTACTCTGGAGGTAGCCACATAACTATAGCTGTCTATGCAAAACGCAGTCCCTGTTTAAGAACTGCCCCTGGCCTTCAGTTATACAGTAATAGCAAAACTGATCTTGAGGATGAATTATTGTCATTTAAATGTGAAAGGATGATTGGATTGTATAAGTTGTATACATGTATGAAAACTGACTTACCTCCCACACAAGCAATGACTGTGGTTTCAATGACTTTTTTTTTTAAATATTTACTTTAATCTTAGTGCAATTTTGAAGTTTTGGCTGGCTAAGGTTTCACAGTAATGTTACTGTCCCCAACCTTCAGAAGATGGTATGACATATGGACTGATACTGTCACGGAACCACTCGAGTCTAGCCGCTGTCACTGTGCAGGACAATTGGCAATCATCGGAAATTCTCGGGGTTGTTTGAGATCGTCCTTGACTCAGCATCGTTCCCCCACCCTTCATGCAATACAGCTCCACCCATTTCCATAGGCAAGTCATGTTACAATATCAACACCAGCGGATTGGCGATGTGTGCATAGCCTTTACCAAACAATAACTCTTGCCCTTCCTGACATTACTTCAGTATACATAAATTAATACATATATATATTTATATATATATATATTATATATATATATTAATAACATATATTAATACATACAATATATATAAATAACATAATTTTATGGTATATTTTATTGATATATATATATATATTAATATACATAATATATATGGCATATTTTTGACAGGCGACACTTACATGCGCTTTAAAGCTCAGAAGTGCGGATCTGTAAGAGTGACCTTGAAGTGCACATCAAAAGTTGCATTGCCACAATGAGCCAAGTATTAAACTAGCACGCAAAATTTCTGCCAACTCATTTTTACTATGGGACTTTAAGGCCATGATCGCTCGTTTATTTCAAACAATTGCAAATAACTCAAATATTTTTAACCAAATGCTTTGAAAAAATTTGAGACAGTGTACAGCCATACGATAAACAATTTCGCCAGAGCGTTTTTTTAAATAACGTACCGTTTACGAGCAAACAATTATTTTGCTTCATTTTGGCTTGATTTCAAAACAAAATGTGTACTATTTCGAGGGCAAAAATCTAAAAATCAGTTTGGTGTATTGCAACAGAAAAATTCATATAAAAACGTTGATATATAAGTGTTAAAACTGCCAAAGGAATTTTTGATATATGTATTAATTTGCGTTACAAAAAATATTTTTGAAACTACTGCTAAACTAGAGAGCGAGGTCTTAAGCGTGACCATATACTTTTATTGGTGGAAAGTCTGAAGCAAGGTTCAGTGCTGCTTCGTAGCCAATGTAATACAGGTTGCACTTATGCGTTAAAAAATGTGCTAAATGAATAGCTTAAAAGTTTAGACTAGAAATTTTTATGTAAGTTCAAAATTAATTCTCATATTCAATGCTTCATTAAAAGTCAATTTAAATGTAGCGATACACATATATAAAAAATTAATAATTAAATAAATTCTTTCAAGGAACCAAACTACATTGCTGTTGAACTGTGTTGCTGTTGGTTAGGAATGCACATTCGTTTTCGGAACTATTAAACATGTTCGTAATGCACCTATCTACGAAAACGAAGTACATTTCAAAGATGACTCAAGCATGACAAATATTTTAATTTTATATTTCTACAAAATAGTGTTAGCTCTGTAAACGTTTCTAGAAACTGTTATTGTCCTCTTATGAAAATGATTAGCTTGCATATTATTCCCAAAAAGACTAGTCAAAGTCCAAATTAGTATATTACGGTATATTCACCCCACAAAAACTAACGAATTTAGTAAAATGAAATAATTTACACTGAAAGATATAACCCGTTATTTGTGAAAAGCAGTGGTGAATCTTTTTAATGAAACGTGTCAGCTGTTTCAAAACCAATCTGAATTATATAATGTCATATGTGATTGATGTACCTATTATTAAAATAATAAAAACATATATACAAGACAAGATAGTTCGAGATTTAAACATTCATTTGTTTGGGATTGTTATAACAAGCAAAAACATTTTGCGCAGATGCTATTTCACTACTTATAAACAAATTCTACTCTACTGTATTTCTTTAAAAACTGGCAATTACACTGTCATAGAAGGTAGACCGTTGCTTCGCAATGAAACACACAGCATCTACTAAACGTTTTAAAATATCACGATTTTTTTTTTACTTTTTCATTGTGCAGCAAGTCACTAATGTGTTTCTGTTCATCAAGCTGGTGATCAATTCTAGTTCTGCTAAAGCTATTCAACTGCAGAAAACACTTTATATGGTTGGCAGATTTCTCGTGCCTAGAAATAGAAAGGGTTAAGGTATTTAAGTTTCCGAAACCACTCTTACACCAAACACTGTAATCATTAGAAAAAAGCAAACAGGGCCAACAAAACAGCTTATTCAGTTTTTTAGATCCTGATAACCAGTGAGTGTTCTCGTACTGACCGACATTAAAGGACCGAACATACTCTCTGTTTTCCTCTTTATGTTGGGTTTTTAAATCTGGCATTCTTCACAGTATCAAATTTTTGTTGAATACTTCTTCGAGAAAATGGAATTGTTTCTAATAGACTGTCAACAATACACACTTCTGATGGCTTTTCAATAGGCTGACTGGTATCCATCATTAATATTCCAGCATCCGTAACACTATAATTCACTCCAATGAATAATATTTGACACTGACTTTACAGTTCACATTGTTGTCCTGTACACACGTACGATAGTTCTTTCCCGGTTACTGAAGTGTGTAATGCTTCCCTTGTCCGCTGCTAGAAGCTGCTCTCCAAACAAACAGTTCACGCAACCCCGCTAGATACCTCTGATGACCAGTGAAGCTCTCGGCCGAGAGCTACAACCGCCGCATGTGGCCTGTGTGTAAGCACTTAGGTATCCTGCCTGAAGGGGGAGGAAAGGGTGGTGCGCGCGCATGTAATATCGCCAACAGAGCAGACCACAAGAAGCTCCCACGATCGAGCAAGTGTAGACCTTCGTCGAAGCGCAGCCATATACCTCTTGTCACCTTGAGCGGCCACAGTGCACATTTGCTATCACTTAATGGGCTAGGGTGCACAAAAACCAATAACAAATGCTAATGTTTAATAATCGTGTTTCGAGTGCGCTTGCGCAGCAAGCCTAGCAAGCACTGAGAATTCGCCACTGGTGAAAAGTTATAAAAACATATAAGAATTTTTTATATAAAAATTATTTAACAATGTAGGGATTGGTAACTGATTTTCAGAAATTTTTCAAAAATACAAAAATATCTTGTTTTTTGTTTTGTAACTTTTGATGAATAATCCATGAAACATAATTTCATGATTATTTATTTAATTTTGCTAAAGCAATTGTTCTATAATTTTTGTTTTCTGGCTCCATAATGTGCCAATTTTAACTATGACATGCCATTATGGGATAAAATGCAAGCAAAAAATCTTTCATTACAGGAAAATATTTTTATTAATAATATCTACAAAACTAATACATATTATTTTGTACAAATATAAAATTATGAAATTTTCACACATGAACGTCCATAAGTACTTTATGAACATCACACTGAAGCACATTCACTTTAGACTATTTTTACCTATTCACATATACAGTATTTATGTTTATTAGCGTATGTTAGTTTACCTACTTACAGCCGATTACATTTTTTAAACTGTCTAATCAACTAAGCAATATTTATTTTGAATACTTTATTATGATAAAAACATAATATTAAATGTTTCTTAATGTTTAGGATTAAGGATACATGGGATGATTCAGTACATACCACAAAAATGAGTGATATTGTACGACCTTGACGAAGGGCAACTTATTTTTCAAGTGTTAAATAAGAACATAGAACCATGTAAAACTTATACCATTCATTTATCAGTAACCGGAAACAGGAATGCCGGTATTTTAGATAAAAGTTTGTACCTGATTCAAATTTTTCAAACAAGTGCAGACAATGGAAATGGAAAAAAAAATCTTACATTAACTTGTTCCGAGTAAAATCTTGGTGAAAATCATTCTGGACACTTCAAGGAATAGCGGAGATGTCCTGTTGCTAAGCTAGAAGAATCGGCTTCAGAAGGAAGTAAAAGTTTTGTTTATTTAAATGTTGTTATTATTATTTCAAATCATTATGATGTCACCCTTGGTGAGAACATTGTGCAAATACTATTTTACATCATCATCCTGAGACTAATTAATGCTCTAGGTCTGAGGATTGATTAATTATTGAGAATTTCTAGAATGATTCCAGCTAGGCAAAATTTAAATTGGAAAAACATGTTTTCATCAATATTATGGCATACTGGGAAATTGTGATTGCAAATGTTTCCAACGTGCAATGAATTTCAATTCCTGAGTGACTTGGGAGGCAGATGTAATTCTTGTCTAAATATTTTTTTTTGTTTTGGCAAAAAAAATTTTGTTTTCTATGTTAAATGATACATATGCTAAATTTCTAGTAACTCAATTCACAATTTTAGCCAAGGTATTTTTTTTGTTCAGGGAAATGTTTTGTTTAACAGCAGTCCTAGGAGCTGATAGAACATACATTGTAAATACTATCTCCAAGTCCTCCTACATCGCTAAAAATGGCCTTTCAGCACAGCTATATCGGAAAATGTACTGCTCAGATTGAGAACTAACTAGTCACGGATACTAGGCTTTCCACCAATAAAATAATAATCTGGTCAACACTTTAGGTCCCATAATTTCACTGATACAATGGAAACATTGTGCGCCACTTCAGCGTCTTGCACATAGGAGCTATGTGACTCTAGGCACGCGCGTCAATGTAGTCATTATCGCTCGTTCACTTCTGAGCTTCCAACACCCAAAACAGCTACAGAAAGACGGGACCCTAAATATTAATTACTACTGTCAAGGTTCGTCAAACTCTATGAAAAATGTCTTGTATGCTAATGTTCAACATAACCATAATATTTCCCCCATATAGTCAACATAAAATCGTAAAGAACCTGTCAAATACTACGTACTACTATTGTATGCCTAGACACTATTAACACTCTGTTTCCATGTGAATCAACCTTAAATTGTGAGGATGGTTACTAAAATACATAAACAACAGTGTTAGCAGTAAATGTGTGGAGACAAAATCTAAATATGACAATAAAAATTATCATTGCAAGAATTTTTATTACGACCAATTTTTTTTTTCTTCAATATACGCAAAACATTCAGCAGCGCAATTCACTTTAGATAAAGACGTAAAAAAATACGTTCAGCAAATAATTTAAACATATAGAAAACATACAAATGACTAAAAATGCACAATATTTGACTATAATATAGGTGGCAAGACCATTTATCACAATATAGGCCACGAGTTTAGCTAATTACTCCAAAATTCATTAAACCATAATAATTGTGATACAAAATGATAAATTACAAAATATTCTCCTATCACGAATAGAAAAGTTATATGTGCACCTCACAATAGCGTTCATTCATAATACAAACGAAACATTAAAATTGAAGGCAATTCCAGAATTAAGGTAGAATGTTGATTCCAACAGTGGTTATAAAAATTAGTACATTTAGAGTTCGTACAATGAAATTGAATCACAATATTGGTAATGAAAACTCTCAATAACATTTCTCATTACAACTAGAATTATGTTTCATGAACCAAAGTTAAAGTTCACGAGCCAGAAATTTGAGTTTACAGTCAAACGCATCTCATTGACGACGACCATAGTCATTTAACAAGTTTCATATGTTTATGCTCCGAAATTAACTATCAAAGAATAGTTTGTAATTACGTACACTATACATGCAATGCTCCTGTTATTCTTGTATTCAAAGTTAAGACTCAAAGTACGCCCAAATCAGAAACAAATAAATGTTTCACAAAGCACAACTATCAAGTTAAATGTGATCATTGCGCAAAATCTCAATGCGAGAAAAACACATGAACAAGATTAGAAGGTGACACGTAGGTCAATCCAAACGACGCAGAAATTCCAATATAAAACATATCAAGATTAAATTTTTAATCAAAAGAGAATTTTCCATAGGTGGCGATCAAAAGAACAATTTTGAAAATACGCGAAGACTACACATTAAAAACCCTGCAACATGACGGCAGCCGCCATACCGTCACTGTGAACAAGTTCCCAAAAACTAAAAAGCAATTAGAGGAGTGAACTAGGAGTAGCCTACTCCTTTGTCTGCAACGTATTATTACGACCAGCGACTTGTGAATGCAGTGATACCCTAGAAGTGTGTGGTTAAATTAGACCTGTGGTGTCTCGTCTGACGTCTGTGACTCTTCTCCGTCCGCTTCGACGTGTTCGGCCGGTCTCTGCAATCTTCGGCTCCGCTCGTGTCCTCCCTTCCCTTGCCCCTTCCCTTACTTCCTTGACCACAGCTCTGCCGGCCTCCCTGGGCAACGAGCGAGGCAGTCTCTTCCAGGTCCCGCTCGCGGGCAGTTGTGACAGTCCGCGACCCTGTAGGCACATCCTCGACATACGTTTGGTAAGTTTTTTAGTTGTTCTTTAATTTTCGGTTTCATCTTTCTGCTTTGATTTGTGTTCCTCCCTTTCGTTTCGGTCGTATGTGTTCTTGGACGGGCTTTCGCGCGGCCGCGGGCTGGCTACAGCTGGGGCCCCGTTTAACTACATTTCGGATAATAGTGGTGCATGTTGTTTGGCAGCCACAACATTGTTTGTTTCACGTTTCCGAATTTATTCATCGTAAGTCTGTATGGTAATAGAGAAGTTGAATGACGGACATCTTCGCTTACATGTGATTAATGAACTTATTGTGCATTGGATTA